>BGPR01001224.1:13734-163000 GCA_013235015.1 Araneus ventricosus | reverse complement strand
CAACGCACGATTCAAAACTCTACCTGAAAAAAGTTTGCATGCTTTTTGTCTATCATTATATAAAAGAGCGTTATTCAATAATTTTATAAAAAGTTTGAAGTCGTTAAAGTTTCCCGTCGAAGTACTTTTTTTTAAAAAAACTTGTAGCTGGAAGTTTTCCTTTCAGTTAAAGAACGCAGATAATGATTTATTCGAGCCCCCCCTTCACCCCCGCCTAGGCATGGGCGGGAAAGGGAGTTCTTGAGTAGGAATAGCAACGTTTCAGTAGAGGAAAAGATTATTCTAATTACCAAGACAAGACGTTTTTTTTTCTGTCGTAAACGTATATTTAATGCTTTACATTAAAAAAAAATCCTGGAGAACGTAGGCGTAACAACTTGTTTCATTAATTGGCAGAAAATGTTTTTATATAGAAACAAGATGTACTGATCGTTATTTAAGACGTTTATAATTATAATAGTTACTTATGGTAAGTGGTACGCTTATGCATTGTTAAGTCTTCAAAGTCTTGTTTTTAATCATAAATATAATATAATAATTATATTATCATAAATATAACAATTCTTAAAAGAGGGCGCATTAAAGATGAAAATTGTTTTTTATAGCACTAAGAGACCTGGTATAAATTTTTGACAATTCAATGAAACATTATTTAACTTGAATAATGATAAAAGAAGATAAAATGAAGGCTGTTTCTTTTCGTCTTTTTTTTGTCAACTGTGTGAGAAATGTTTATAGACATGTTTAATAGAAAATGATTATGCATTATCACAAGTATCATAAATCAAGCATCAAGTCACAAGACCTATTCACCTTCTTGCAAATGAAAGCATTTTTCATTTGAAATAGTTATACAGTAATTTCATATATTTAAATTAAAAAGAAATTTTTATAAAAGTGACACCAAAAGCAAGTAGCAATTTTCAAGACATATTAATTAATAACAAATGAAAGAATCAATAACACGCATATATATCCAATATCTTTATTTTCGGAAATTTTCAAATTCTCTGCATGATATCTCTCTCTGAACAAACATTAGTTTAATTTACGGTTCAGATTTTACATATGCATCATAATAAATTGGCTCCGTTCGTGAAACTTTTACTCTAATAGTAAATGAATAAATTTAATAAAACAGTTTTTCAAAACACACTTTTATTAGTATACTATAAAGAAGAAATTATATTGATTTTAGTTATTTTCTTCTTTTTAGTCTTCAAGATAAAATTAAATTTTTTAAAAAATATCATTGAAATCCCTTTTCCACATATTCACTACTAGATGACACCATTTGTATGGAATCAAATTGAATCAATCGATTAACTGATATTTAAGTTTTGAAAATGTTAAAATAGTGTGTTGTCATCGAAGACACACACGTGTATAAAATTTCATCTCTCTAGCGCACTAGAAAGTGAGTGAAAAATCGAATACAAAATTACATCTTTACATAAGACATGTCAAGTTGAATAAAAGTGTATAAAAAGCAACTTATATTTGAAAATAAGTAGAATTATCAGTTGATAAACGTTAATTCTACTTATTTTCGTTCGTTTGCAATGAAAGCTTTACGAATTTATTCTAGAGAAACTATATACTTCACTTAAATATTCAGTCGGCGCTCGACATGAAAGCAAAATCTTTTGGTTTTTTCTCAAAGAAATGGTGAAACCATTCAGACAAACTAGACAGAATTTCAAAAACCATGTAAAAGAAACCAGGAAAGAAAGAGACAAGAAGTTTCCTTAATCATCCAAGACACTCTAAGTTCAGGATCTAACTATATCTCACAATCTATAAAGCTTAAGTCATTTCTACTCAAATATACAATTGTGAGATAAGAGAACAAAACCAAACACACATCAAAGGTTGTTGCATTTTGTGTGATGATTAATGGCGATCAATATGTTTTAAAAGAAAAATTTTACAAATGAATTCTTCAAGTGATCTCCAATATTTTGGATTTGTCATTTATATTTCGTTGTGCCACTCATCTTTCAAGCATATATTAATGATTACAGAGCATTTTTCTTATATTTTACTCAATGTTACATTTGTGAGATTAAAGATCAAAACCAAACATCAAAGTCTATTGCATTTTGTGTGATGAATAATGACGATCAATATGCTTTGAAAGAAAGATTTTACAAATTAATTCTTCAAGTGTTCTTCAATATTTTGGATTTGTCATTTATATTTCGTTGTGGCACTCATCTTTCAAGCATATATTAATGATTACAGAGCATTTCTCTTACATTTTACTCAATGATACATTTGTGAGATTAAAGATAAAAACCAAATAAACATCAAAGCCTATTGTATTTTGTGTGATGAATAATGAGTATCAATATACTTTGAAAGAAAGATTTTACAAATGAATTCTTCAAGTGTTCTTCAATGTTTCCGATTTATCTTTTATATTTCGTTTTCTAGCATATATTAATGGTTACAGAACGCTTCTCTTTCATTGTCTAGTTGTTCATAGATAGCTTAGGGTTTTCAACTGGGCTATTTTAAATGAATAAAAGCAATATCTTTGACAGTTTTAAATATATTTGTAGGATTCCGCTCAAATAAACGGAATGCCCACGGAAGGGTTACCTTTAAGGGGTAAGTAGATCGTGTTTATGTCTAGGGGATTTAAGGGTTTTTATTACATTAAATTTAAAATAAAATATTACACGAAATAAACGAGTAGACTTCAAGTTAAATACAAAACATTTATTTAAGGGAGAATATAGGGAGAATTTACAGGGGGGAAAGAGATATGTACATAGAAAGTTTACGAGAGTGTTGAGAATTTACATGAAGTCATATTTAACTAATGGAGCTAGATTAATGAGGGATAGAAGTTACGGTTTAAGAATATTACGGTATTAGAGATTTAAAGATTTACAGAGACACAAGGAAAGTGAGATGGGACATAGTTACCATAGTGGGGAGATCGGCAGTTTAACTGCGCCAAGGCTGATCTGACTCACAACAAAGGGTTTGAGAGAGGTATTAACATTTCGGCTGCCTGCGGTGTGCTGCGCTGCTCTCAGCATGCAGTCTGGTTTTGTTGGGAAAAAAGAGGACGCTGCTCGTGGTTCGTACAGAGCAGAACTCTGGCTCCATCTATAGCCAAAAAATTAATCTAGCTCTTACATCCTTCTTTATACAGTGATTAAATTATTCTTTACGGGTAATATCCTACATATATATAAAAATTTCCCAATCATAACTATTTGCAATAGAAAATGCAAAATATCCCAATTTTCCCCTTTGCATTTAGAGTAAAGGAATTTTTTTTAAAGATTTCTATTAAAATTTTGCAACATAATATTTTACATTTTTTTTTTACCCTATCAAGTTCAACTATATAACATTGTATTAAAAATTTATATTTTTTTCATAAATTTTTCGCATAAAAGTATTTTAACCAAAATTGCTTTTAATGTAATTTTGATACGAACAAACATGTAAATAGATCTGTATTTTGGAAAATATAAAATTTAAAATTTATGATTTAAAAAATTGCATCTTTAAATTCTTTTTTTAAAACAGCAACAGAAACTGACATGAAAAAAGATGACTTTTTCCAGGTATCAGAAATATGTAACAAATTCTATTAAAAAGATAACCCTGTTTTTCTGAAATTTCTGATTTCTAATCAATATGAAATCTTCATGCAAATAGCTAAGAAAAGCAGATTGTGTGTACAAGAAAATGGAATTTCAAGCCTCACTTCATTATTTACAAAATATTTTAGTTTAAGAACAGTGATGTTAAATAACGTATGTGAAAAATTGCAATGATAAAATATTGTTTTCCAATAATATAACTCTAATTGAAAATAATCAACAGGAATGAAAATATTAGAAAAATATGAAGTAAAAACAAAAAGACGTTAATTTGTACAATAGTGTGAAGATTCCAGAACAGCTGCTGAAATCGGCCCCGCCAAAGTAGCCACCTGGATGGTCGGAAAACTCCACAAAGGAGAATTCGCCCAAAGAGCTTCTTTTCACTCCATATCTAGTGACACTTGGCACACAAAACCTTTTCGGAAACTCCAAATTAAGAAGGAGCGATGGATGTCCCTTCTCAGTTGAACTGAGACGAGACTATCCATAGACCAGACCGCTAATAGCCAAGACCGTCACTGGACATAAATCAATCGCCTGGTGAAAGGAAGACCTCATTGGTGGACATCACCGAATTGTCAGCGAACCCTCACGAATTGGGGCGGAAATCTTAACGTGTTGGGCGGACTTCGTCCCTGGGAAAACGAAGATTTAAGCTGCGGCAAAAAAGAAAAGAGGAGAGTTGATTTTTCGATCGGCGATCACTTATTGATCGGATTCCGATCATAGCATCGTGTTTCGAGTGCTGGATTTTAGGATCGGTTTTAGAAATAACTGAGTCCCAAGCGGCAAGTTGTGTAGCTGAGAGAAGCAGAGTTAAGAAGCTGTACGCTTCTGTTTTATTGTTTAAGGAGAGCTTAGCTCTCGTATCTGAACTGTTGGAGTTTTATTCGAGATGAGCGGATGCTCATGAGGACTTATTGAACAATAGTTTTAAGTAGAGCCGTTGCTCTGAATGACTGTTATTTCTACCTGCAGAGGCTGTCTCAAACACCATCCGGTAAATTTACTCACGTCTATAATATTCTGTACATAAATTATTGCTTATTTTGTAATCTATAATAACCAAGAGTAACTTTAAAATAAAATTATTAGATTTGATACTAGTTTAGCTGTTGATTCACTCTACCTGTGGTCTCACGACGTCACAATAGGAACAGCTTGAACTCGAAGAACAGCCAAAAATCAAGAGTAATATTGAAAAGCACAAAAAATTTATACCTACCCCTGCTCTGCTCTCTGGAACGCATACATGATAAGGAATGTATCCAACATAAAGATAATTTTGATTTTTTTTTTTTGCCAATTCTGTGAAATGTATAACTTTTGTTTTAATTGTATTTCTGCAATTATTTCTTGACATATTTGATGAGCAATGAAGAACCACAGAGAATTAATTCTAATTGCGAAGTTCCCTATCGTTTGGAAACCGAAATATTTGACCGAAATATTATCAATAGGGAAGGAAAAGTTATGAAACAATTTTTATTTCTGGTGGATTTTGTATACACTGGGAAAAATAACTGGTAGCAAAATAGGATTGTCTTTATTTGAAAAGGGTCAAATAACTGATTATCTTTTTTTTCCATCGGGAAGATATTGCATTCGAACTCTCCGATTTGTTTAATGGATTCAAAAAGAGCAAAGTGTCTTTACTTCCCCCAAACCTCAGGTAACGAATTAGGATTGCCTTCATTTGAAAAGAGTCAAATAACTGATAGATTTTTTTTATCAAGTAGATATTATTTTCGAACTCTCTTATTTGTTGAACTGATTTAACAAAAGCAAAGTGTCTTTACTTCCCCCAAACCTCTGGTAATGAATTAGGATTGCCTTTTTTTGAAAAGAGCCAAACAACTGATAGTTTTTTTTCATCAGGAAGATATTATTTTCGAACTCCCAGATTTGTCCCATGGATTTCACAAGAGTAAAATGCTTTTACTCCCCCCCCCGCGGGGGGGTTTATAAAAATGTGAAAATGACCGCACTATGGAGCAGATACATAAAATTTTTAACCAGCTATTTACTGGCGGAAACGAGACGAATTAACTTCTTCCCCTATTTTCCCCGTAATAAGTGTCAAATACAATCGTTCTTTTTCCTTACATACTTTATCTGACACTGTATCTATTAAGCAGTAAATCACTTCTTGTGACATTTTGTTTCATTCTCCAAGCACTTATCCCATAAATCCTTGTTTGTTTTGAGCTTATGAGATCGTCTCGCCATTTTATCCAGGGTAATGGGTAACATATTCTCTTTGGGATTGATATCGGTAGTTGAGTAAGTCAAGGCAAAATACAGATACCCTGTTGGCATTTTAACACACTATGGTTTTTAAAGTTGCGAAAGGTCACTCCATCTTCTTTACAGGATGTCCATAGAGTTTGCGTGTAATATATATAAATAAAAGTGCAAATTCATAAATAGGTTGTACGCTGTAGAAATTCAAACTGCTGTATAAATTTTTTTTCACATTTTTCTCAGAAAAACTGTGAGGCATAAGGAAGATTTTGGTCAAGGTTGCGTGACAATGAATTAAGTAGTTATTTTTTATTAATTAAAAAACATCTTTCCATAAGCAGAAAAGATTTTTTTGTCTATAGTGTTGCCATTCCTACTGAATGAAAATATTATAGATATTTTAAATCATTTTATTTATTTGAATTCGAGTTGCCACTTGCAATATTAAAATTTAGTATAATTCTTTAAAAATTATTTATAACTTATGGAAAAAATTTCCTCTTGGTGGATTAAAAAATCATTTGATAAATTCCGAAATATTTCGGAAGATTTAAAACCTGTTTAGTGCAACTGATATAAAGTTGCAGGTGATTAAAGGAATTTACGAATTAGGGGAGACCGGGCTAGTAGGCGCAGTTTTTAGTTATTGATTTTTATTAATTTTTTGTTCAAATTTTTTAACAAAATTGAACTGCACCTTAAAAGCGCAGATATTTGGCTATAAATACCCAGGAGTTCCGAGTTTGCAGCTTTTGTAGTTTATGATTAACTTAAGCCTGAAGTAAGAGAAAAGATGTGTGCCAACCTACCCCGTCGTGGGGCAAGTTGCCTATACCTATGGAATAAGTTGGCGCACGCCAACATATGTTATGCAGTTAAGATGCAGTTAAGAGAAATCAATTTTATTGTTACCAGTAAGTTTAAAGAAAGGAATTATCCCCTTACAATGCAAATTCTAAATTATACAGATATAAAAATAATGAACAAAACATTAACTTTGAGTAACTTTTAGCCTACTAGATATCATCATCAGGGTTACAGTTATCACAAATATAAAATCGAGTGTCTCCGTTTGTGCAGGCCTCATGTGCCCAAAGCTTGCATTGCGAGCATTGCACGCACTTTCCTCTGTGTTTGCTGTTTTTAAAGCTACCAACACACACCAGACAATAACATTCCTCGTCATCTGAGCTATTGTCAAGATTTGTGCTTTTCTCAATTATCCTTTTTTTTGTAGGTGGAAACAAAGTTTTCTTGATGATCTCCCTATCTTTGGCTAACTTTTTCTGTTGCCTTTCATTTCTTCTTTTTTGTACTTCAGCTTTTTCCTCTCTAAAGATTCCTTTTTCTCCTTCAATGCCTTTAGATTTGGTGAATCTGTCAATATTGTTGTGGTTCCCTTTTTCCAACGTCTATTTTCCCCTATTTTCTTTCTTGATTCAGCCTTTTTTAATGGTCTAACATCCTCAGGAGTTAATGGTCCAACATCCTCAGCTGAAATCATAGGAGCTTCAGTGTCTGCTGGAGATAAAACGGAAAAAGTTGACACAGAATCTTTTGAACATCCAGCCTCTGGCCTGTCATTTTCCGAAATGATAGTAGGACCTACTTCATTTTCAACAGTAGATTCCGGGTCTGGATTCGGTCTGTCGGTTGTGTATGAGGGTGTAAAATCTTGTTCAGTAAAGATATTAACATTTAATGGGTATGTTCCTGTTTTTCGAAACCCAGCTTTGATGTTCATCGGTGTGCATGCCCGTGCAGTTTTTACAATACCTGATATATTGTAAATATTCATAGTTTTACTAGAATGATTTGTAATCCATGGGTCGCAAGCGGTGTTGATGTATTTTTTGAATGGACCAAAAACGGTACAATCCAGTGGCTGAAGCTTATGGCTGCAGTGAGGTGGAAATGAACACACTGTGACACCATTTTCTATGAAGAAATTTAATGCTTCAATTGACAGATGGGAGTCATGATTATCTAATAATAACAATACTGGTCTGTCCTTTGAACTTCTTGCATATTTCACAAAATGATGGGCAAATTTAAGAAAGTGAGCGTGATAAAATAGCAGAAAATATTATGAAATAATGTAAAGGGGTTAGTTGGCGCACTGAGCCAACTGGCCCCGTGTTCAATGCGCCTACTAGCCCCATGATACATTTCTTTACAAAATGGTAGACGTAACCTCCAAAACGTAAACAATCCTAATAAATCACATATGAAGTAGGTAGAGTTAATCATACACTATGAAAAACTACACAGGTTAAATCGCAATTATTCTTATGAGTATTAGAAATAAGAAAAAGAATGAAACAGCAAAAAATTACTTAACAATGCAAAAAAGGAAAAATCGTCGTAATTGTCCACTGCACGTGGGTAACGCTCCCAAACTGCAATGGCGATTGGAGAAAGGACGAAAAAAGGTACTCTGTGACTGGTTGCGCTATCTATCCACAAACAGGCAAATTATCAGGACTGCGCCTAATTACCCCTGTAGCCAACTAGCCCCGGTCTCCCCTACCAAGCTAAAATTATACATGAAAATATTTGCATCCCAAACAACGTCGGAAGTTGGAACTTTGTAATTATGTGTAATAGAAATAATTCGTGAAAAAGGAATAATAGAAATAATTCGTGAAAAAGGAATAATAGAAATAATTCCTGAAAGATTGATTTATCGCTTTTTGGTCTGACTTTAGAAATGTATTTTCAGATATTTAACTTGAAAATTATTTATTTTTCCAGCATCTCTGTTGATCAAAGTCTTCACTAGAAGAGAAAGAAAACTGTGCTCTTTGATTGGCTGAACTAAAATATGTTTTTGCTGTATAAAGGAGATTGAGAACCCAATACAACATAGAATTATACAGGAATTCTAGAATATGGAGGCAAATTAAACGGTTTAAAGATACTCAACTTAATTTTTCATCTTTCTTATTTTACTTAATTTATCTATGTCTTTGAATAATATCAACTAATTATGCACCAGCTATTGAGGGTTTTTGCAGAAAGTTTAAGAGAAACGCTTAGTTAACGATTTCATAATTCATGATTTCAAATTTAAGTTAAATCAACAACTTTCCATTACAGATAAAATATCCATATGATTTCGCACAATTTGTGATTTTTTTTCAAAATTCTGCTCGGTTGATTAAGTAACGATAAAGTAAGGTATTTTTATTACAAAACATGCCCAGGTTCAAGAAAAAGTTTAACCTATTACGAAAATTTTATCTTTTTATTATTAGCAAATCATTATTTTTGTCAAACATTTTATTAAATTTTTATTATTAACAAAACTTATTGAAATTCACTTGAAAAAAATCAATGGGGTTAGTTCATTTTCTCATATTCAACAGGTTGGTGTATGATTTGATGATTTTTTTTCTCAACGAATCTACTCATATGTCCAAAAAATTGGAGGAGCTGAGAAAAATCGAATTGAAGGAGCTAAGATTATCGAGCTCACTATTCAATTACGTGACTGGAAATCTTCGAATAGAACCTGGCGACATAGTCTAGAAGATAAGGAAGAAGAAAAATTTATCTCGTTCTTTTAAAAATGAAACGTTGTGATAGATCGTATTTAAAATAAAGATACAGAAAATGAAACTAACTTAAAATGGGATAAATAGGAACGAAGCTTCGGGAAAACCTCTAGGCATTTGTATAAATAAAACCAAAACAAATGTAAATTCATAGCCAGTTATATATTTCCTAGACGGCAATAACCAATGTATCAGGGAAATAATGATTTCTTAGACTGAGACATCTTTCTAACATCTCTCGTTTTCTTCTCTACAAAAATACTATCAACTTCTGCTGTTTTTCATTTACTCCAAACTTTAATTGCAAATGTCAATTTATGTGTGATGCTTTTATGCATTTATCTGTAAAACAAACGTACAACATCGCGCAATCAAACTGCAATTAAGTTTTTAAGTGAACTTTTAATTTAATTCTACTTTGACAATAGAAAATTTTTAGATTATGTTTTTGGAAATTGTGGGATGAATAACAATAGTGGTCACCTATTTTTGTTTTCATCCCACTCTACAAGAACTCTTTTTTTGTTTTAGTCAAAAGAGACATTGTGCTGTTTTCACATATTTATATGCGCAAGACATCGATTTCATCTTCTTGAAAATAAGATTTAAAGTTTGACGTGGACATTCTAAAGCATCTAGCCAGACACTGACGTAGCGAGGGGGAATAACGTCAGAATCATAATATCGTTTTTCTTTCCTACGTCATATTTGCCACTTTAAGCTTAAGAAAATTTTTTCTTTGCAACGTCCTCCCTCGCATCCTTTTCTTTACGCCAATGAACACCTCTCTTAACCTAAGAGATTATTTTGTGACAAAGGAATAAGATAAAGTTAAAAAATCGTTTAAATTACACGTGTTTATAGTTTTTTATCCCGAAGATGATGGTTATGTTAAAGCCTTTTTGAAAAAAAATTACCCCCGTAAAAAAAGCTTATGCTTAGATATGAGGAGTCATTCTTTAAAGAGAGGATATGCTGTTAGAGTATTGTCCATAAATATCTGTACATTTTCTAGTATAAAGATATGATAATTTTTAAGGACGATGTTGACGACATAACCTTTTTTCTAAAGTTTTATGTAAAATTTATCACTCGGCACTTAAAACTCATTGTAATTTAGAGTAAGAACAGAAACCTATGATTTTTTCGTTTTTTGTTTTTTAAAATACTTTTCACTTTTTACATTTGAAGTTGAAAGGTTTTTCTATCCGCCCCATTTTAAGGAATGTAGGAAGTCCGCAGAACAATCATGGCAATTCTCCATCTTATTCTGCCGGAAAATTTCTGTTTAAAATCTGAAACGAGGTTGGCATACGGATATCGATAATTTGTGAAAGAAAAAATATAGTATAAAGTAAGCACCGATTCTGTAGGATTTGCACCACTTTAAAAAATCTGATTATCCGACGATTTTCAATTAGCTGCCCATTTTAATCTGTCTGCTTAGGCCAATTCAAAGCTGGGAAAAGAAGTAGGGGATGAATCTTGATTATTTCAAGTAGAAGTAATATAGTAAATATGATATGCAAGAATTTTATTTTAGAACGTACTTAATGTAAAGATACTTAAACAAAAGTATTCATAAAAAGTCTGAAGAAACGCAATCATATATTACGAAATGAAATGATATATCAAATATAATTAAAAAAGTTAACGCGGAGAACTGTTGAAACAAAAATACTTTTGCATATTCTTTGTTAAAAAATCGTTACAGATGGCCTGACAGATGGTTTATTGGATGACAGATGGTTTTATGACGAATGCGTATTTTGCGTGCGAAGCAGTCGGGAAAGTCCACTTCCAGTAGCTACTGCTACTTTCGTTTCCACATTGACTTATATTTCTTTTTCTTTGACGTATCACGTTGACTTATCTTACTTTCTTCTTTTTGATATAGCCTTAACAAATTGTTTCATCAAACCAAGCTTGATGTGAAGGAAGAGGAAACAAGAGGACTTTACTGGGATCAACCATACTTTCCTTTACTACGTTTTTATTTCCATGTTTTATTTCTTTCCTATGCGCCACTTCTTTTTGATTCAGTGATTTTTCTTATCCCGACTGTCCCATTCACACAAGAAGCAAGGGTACTTGGGGTATCCTGCTTGTTTTCCAAGAAGCATGGAAAGCACTTTTAGATCACCGCATATCGTCCATCCACTATCTTTATATTTAAATTTGGTGAGAATCAAGGCTAAATTCTCGTAACATTTTTTCAGGTACACAGAATGCCCTAATGGCACTGAAGCATACTTGCTGCCATTATAAAGAAGCACTGCTTTGGGGCTTCTTTTTGACGAGTCAATAAAGAGCCCCCACTCGTTCACGTCATACTGTATATTATACATCTTCAGCAATCCAGGGACATTGCTATAGTAAACCAAGCCACTATCTTGAGAAAAGAATTGAATGAAAACTGTTTTTCTCTTTCTGAACCATGAGAAAGAGGTACCAGGAGACTATTGCCGACGGGAGATTCGGATAAACTTTTTTTTCTGTTATTAATTAAATTGTATCCCTGAACGTTACATGAACAGAAGTAGCAGTCAACATTATGGTTTTTAGGTTCCCTTCAGATCATAGGGATTCCAAAAAGGAAAGACTTATCTTCTGACCACTTTCGCAATTCTTCCTCCTCATGATAACCACTGGTGAATCATTGCGATTTTTAACGGAGGTTCTCGACGAATAAGAGCCATTTTGAAGTAAAATCTGTCCAAGCAAAAACTTTTTTACACATATTATCACTTGAGAATTGTTTTTTTTTATTCGCACCACAGACTGCCTTAAAAATCTCCAGTTTTCGCGAGCAATGACGACTTATAACACGAAATGCTCATCCCCTTCCTTAGTAGATTATAACAAAATCTACCAGAATGAGCTATTGGTTTCTAAACACTTTTTTGGTTGCAGGCCTGTGTTGCCTTATAACTAATTACTTAATTTGAAACAGGAATAAAACAGTAAATTGTAGATAATTTTGGCTAGAATTAGGGTGGAAAACATATAAAAACTATTCATGTCTCATGAAAAAGAAGAAAGATCAGCGACATAAATGTAAAAATTACGCTAATATGTATGTACTATTAATAACAATACATGAACGTTGTTGTAGGTAAATTTTGAAACTAAAATTTTGTGATTTGTTGGTGATTTTCGATTTGAAAGTTAAGCCATTTTAAGATAAAAATATGTTAGAAAATATTAAAATCTAATTTTCTCTTCTCTATTTGGCAAGCATTTATTAATTTAACTCCCTAAAACGTAACGATTCTTAACTAATTGATTTTAATGTGTATCGAATCTAAACTAATGTGATAAAAGCAGGGAGAAAAATCTAAAACATCTGATTTAAATTATCTATTTCCGATTCCCCATAGTTTCATATCAAATATGACTTATGAAAAAGAAAACTGCTTGCGTGACTATCTCTTTATGAATTACTTGCTAGTTGAACGTTTCATCATTTGAGAAAAACTAAAAATATTGCTAGTGACAAAACTAAGTTGAGAATGTGAATGAGATCAATTGAATACAATATTTGGGAGCGGTACAATTTAATTTTTAGAAGCAAGAGTCTAAAACAGCGTTAATAGTTTTTAATAGAAAATGAATTGTTGTAATAAATGTTTTATAATTTTTCGGAACTGTTCTTTTGATACTTTTTATTTTTCTCTCGATAGGTTGGATCACTTATTGCTTGTATTTTTCTTTGAAAATAAAGTTATTAAACATTTCTGGTTCAATAAGTTGAAGAAATTTTGCACTGGATTTTATTTAAAGGTATCTCCAAAAATTATTCAAGAAACATTAGAAAACTATATAAATATTGTAAAAAAACACTATTTTTAGTAGTGAACGAATATCATCTATTAAAATCTTCTTTTTACAAAGCTCTGCAAGTTTCAACAAAATCGAATTAGTAATTCCTGGATAAAATAACATTCCTTTATAAATAATTTTATCAAAATAAGAACAGATTTTGTGATAGCAAGAATAGTTGTTCAGAAGAGTAATGATTTTAAATAATTTATTAGCAACCGAACTAATTGTTTTTTTGGGTATTATTTAATGTGAATTCCTTTTTTAAATGCGTATTTACGAATTCTTTGCCTATTCAAGATTCGCTAAAAACAGAATACATTATTACATTGTTCAATTAAATATATTTTGATGATAAAATTAAGCTTTCTATTTGTAGACCTTTTATTTAAATCATGTTTGTAGATTAATTTATTGGAATTTCTTTCACGCGTCTTTATTTCTTTTATGTAAGTATTTACAAACTGTTTATCTATTAAAAATTGATTAATACAGACCACTTTATTGTCACATTCGACTTAGATTAAATAGATTTTGATAACAAATTGAAACTTTTTTCTTTTATTCTCTTTACTTAAATCATGTCTATAAAGAGATTGTATTAATTTTAAGGCAATACATATTTATCTTGTATTGACACTTTTAGATGCATTTTTTTTTAAATGACTAATATGGAGAGGAGAAGAATTGCAGGACATAATTATTTTTTTGCAGAATTCGCCGTCATTAAAAATCAAAGAAGCAGAAAATTATGTCAAATGAAACGAACAAACAAAAATGATTGAGGAATTTTGAGATATAAATAAAAAAAGAGATTTTTATAAAGGCAGAATGGCTTCACAGGTTATCTTTTCAAGAAAAAATTTTCTTCAAGAGATTAATTAGTAATTTTTGAAAATAACTTGAAAGCTATAGTTAGCAGAAGAGCAAATCTTCTACTGACTTGTCAAAGATGATTCATCACAGAATGTGTAATAAAAAAATAATCGAACGCCAGTTTAAAGTGGTTTACGATTTTGTCCTGATAAAAATACATGGAATCTATCGTTAAAAATTCAAATGTTTGATAAATAAATATAAATATGTCATCATTCCTATAGAGAGTTTTTAGAGACATATCAACAAAAAATTAGAAAAGAACCTACAATATATATGTATTCAAGTTTTTTTTAAAATTTCTGTGTAAAGATACAATTATGACATCACTTACAAGCCTTTCGTCATGATGAACCATATAATTTCATTTGAAAATTGATGAATTTCATCATAAATAACTGATAACAGTAGTTTTTAAACGACTAAAACAAAGTAAGATGACAAACAATTGAAAAAATTTCATTTCAAAATTTACAAGTTTTTAATAGGTAGTGCTACCAACAGTGTTAATAGTTAGTGCTAATTAGCAAAAAGACCACAAATGCTTATCAATCATCAAACACCTCAACATTAAATTTTAATAATGCCACATGAAAATAAAACACATTTACTCTTAATGTGTTCTATTTTTGAAACTTTTCAAAGATATTATTTTCGAAATTTTGATGTAATACTTTGCTACCATCAGTATTCGAGATGGAAAATTCGACTTAAATATTCGAGGAACCTAATTAGAATTAGTAAACGTTTAAAATAGGGATGGGAAAAACCTACCGGTTTTTTGCTTCGGTTAACCAGTTATTTTTTTGTGCCGGTTATAACCGGTAATTTTTTAAAAATCCAATAACCGGATAAAGAAACCGGGTCGGAAGATAAGCTCGATTTTAGGTTCGATTAGACAAAAATTTACTAAGTTATGAAGTTTTGAATTTCATCATCTTAGGCCAATGAACGACAACCGCTTCCTCGAGGAGTCTGTTGGTTGATTTACTGTAAAACAATATTAATAAAAAAATTTGTCTACAAACGGCGTTTGTTTTTTATAAAAAATCCCCGAAAACCGTGATTTCAAAAGCCGGTTATTTTGAGCGGTTATAACCGCTAGGTTAAACCGGAGGTGAAAAAAAACTGAATAACCGAAAACTGGTTATTTTCGCAATAACCGCCACCCCTAGTTTAAAAGGAAAGAAAGCGATATTTTATATATGTTTCTCAGTGCAATAAATGGCATTACTTCATAAGAGTTTGAAATTGTTCCTTTTGGAAGACTCAATACTCCTTCTGAAGCACATGATAGAACTCTGAATATAAATTTGAAACTGCATTAATCATTTCGATTCGGCTGATAGCAATAACCACAAGACCCTGATTTTTTCCCCTGTCTAATGGGAATCTCATTTAATGGGAGAGTACAATAAAACTTCGATTAACCGTCACGTCTGGACTTGGGCTGTGACGGATAATCGAATTGACGGATAAAAGAAATCTCTTAAAACGTATATACAGTCACGTGATTTCACTGCTGTCTTGGGTTGAAAAATGAAAATAAAAAAAAATACATATATATTGTATCTAATTTTACAAAACGATCAACATAAACTTCAATATAAGGTAGCAACTTAAGAAATGTGTATTGTAATACTGTAAACTTACGTTACTTTGATGATGACGGATAACAGAAATGACGGTTAAACGAGTGACGGTTAATCGAAGTTTTACTGTACCTATATCAGTTAGCGAAATATTTAGCACGAGGAATAACTTTCGACAGTATGAAAAATGCTGAAGGCTGAATTGTTCGATTTTAATTTTTCAACAGTTAAATAAATTTTATAAATACAGGGCGTCAACCAATTCTCATCTTAGACAATTTCAGTGGCGAATCCAGAGGGGGGTTTGGGGCTGCAGCTCCCCGGATTCGCTACTGAATCAGAATTCTTAATTTTATTTAAAATAACTACAGCTGTTTGTTCCTGATTTCCTTTAAGAAAAATAATAAAATCGTAACAACATTTCTTTCTGGCTTGACAGGATCGAAAATTCTCATACTTTTCTAGTCATTCCGCTCGTTCTTGTAGCGTTGACGCCGTCGAAAAAAAATTTTTTGTCTGGTTATTTCATTGTGTTTTTTATTAAATTATTTTCTATTAAGCATTGAAACATTCTTTATGATTCTTAATGTCTGGTGAGTAAAGTTAAAGTGTTTTGGTTTACATAAGCCATGAGGTTTGGCATTCGTCACGACGATACAAAATTTTCTGACCTAACCCCCCCACCTCCAGACCCAAATCCTGGATTCGTCACTGGACAATTTCGATGCAATATATGCAAAACCATCTTATATACTGACATCTTTCAGATAAAAACCGATTTCGAAGATAGTATGCTTATGTGCAAGAAAAATAACATTTATTAATTTATGTAAGTTGTGTTTTAAGAAATTAACATTTAATTGAGAAGAAAATAACTCAAGGCCGACAGTTACTTTAATAAGTTTTGGAGTTTATAGACAGCAGGGACTGGTAACTCCAGTTTCTTACTTTACTAATATATCTACCACATAAATATTCTCTTTCAAATAATTTCAGTACTGTCCCTACACATTTGATTCATACATGCTTTAATATACCATTTTTACCTTTTAAAATGATATTGAATAGTTTAATAATTAATAAATAAAATTATTAATTTACAACATTTTTGACTTGAACAATGACATATTTTTGTAAAGAAATTTTTTAAAGTACTTTACACTTTTCAGTTAATTAATTTTAATTAAAATATTAAAGTTCAAAATAAATTTTTAAAATTATTTTCTCCACATTCCTTTGCACTTTTACATATATATTTACAGAAGTTCCTTTGAAAAATAAAAAAATTGTTTAATTCTGACTTATTCCTTATGTATTACACATAGAACGTAATACAACAATGCCGAAAAAAATATTTAGAACATCTTAATGCCGAAATTTAGAATAATAAAAAGAAGATTTTGACTTTGGAATAAAAGTAAAACTGCAAACACTTTTAGTCGAAATGACTACAGCCATTGGAAATTCAAGCATAAATTTTATTATTTTTATTTTATGTCCTGGGAAATATCACTGAATAAAACTACTAGATTTTATTCTAGTAAAGAAACTGACTATTTTTTTGCGATTATGATTTTAAAAGTAGATTATAATATTTTTCTGCTGTACTCCATTTGTTTCATCTCCTCTTTGGAGATAGCTGGTACAGCTATTTTTTTTTTTAAGGTCTAATACTTTTTTTGAAGATTTTTACATTTCCTTCTTTACTATGTGAGTTACCGATTCTTTTTTTAACCCTAAACAGTACGAATTTTTATTTTTTTACATATGTTGTGTAAATCTATTTAAATGAGTCAAAGGAATGTAAAAAAAGATAAAAAAAAGATTAAGCTGAAATTGGGCTTCGGCTTGGAAAGGTCTTGGCTTCGGGTTGAAGAACGTGGGTTCAAGACCCTATTCTCCCAAAGATCCGTTGCGTATGTGCATCTGGTGCACGTTCATTCCAAATTAACCCTCTTGCGATTCCAAAATAGGATGCTAATAAAAAGAAACTTGAACTCAAATTTTAAATTATAATTAATTTGATGATCATTAATTATTCGATTAAAATATTACTTGTCTGATTAAAATTTCTTTATAAAAACCTTTGCTACTTCTAATACAGAAACATATATAAGTAAGCAATTTAATTAGACAATTATTAAATTATTTATAACTAACTGTAAAAAGGAAAAGTGTTAACGATGCAAGTATGAATCACTATGCATTCCATGGTTAATATTTTGAATATTTCGCTTCTGTTTCTTTTTTTTAATTTTATTACATTAATTTTTGGTTGCGATGGACACTGCTAAACACGGGTTATGATTTCCCGCAAGAGTGATGTTTAAAGTGGTATTTTTTAATATTAAAATCAAATTTCTCCAGGAGTTAGAGAATTTGGTTATTTTATTACTACCTATAAGCAATGAAAACTGATCGAAATTTGAATGGATTTATGTTTCGTAATGGAAATATATAATGGAAATATGTCTAGTTTACTGTTAGAATATATGGGTGAGAAATTTATTATTATTTGATTATATCATTAATCCGAAATTAATTTCATTTTACTATGCTGAAAGTAGAAAAAGACATAAGTTAAATACGCTGGTAACTGCTTAGAAAACCACGATCTCTACTCTTTAAGACCTGAATATTTTGATGTTTTTATGTATGAAGATCTCTAAAAAGAGAATACAATCTCTATATATGAAGTTGACATTCAGGAATATGTCTCTAAATAAAAATTAATATACTTCTAAATATTAAAGTAGAAATTACCAGCATTAAAGTCGAAGGGATTAACCTTATGTTAGCCGTTAAAGTGAAATGTGAGTCTCCAAAATCTGAGCATTAGGCCCTGGCTTAGAAAAATTAAATCTTCCGTAGGATTTCTCTAATGAAACGATGGATAGAACTCAAAATACAAAACTGTTGTTCAACTGTTTTTTATTAGACGGATTATAAATCATTAAGTATGAAGATGTATAAAACAATAACTCTATATATGAAGAGCTCAATTATATGAAAGGGGCCTAAAGAGGCTGCCATATTAAAATCGGGCGGTTGCCAAAATCTAAGTATTGGACTCTGACTTAGAAAAATTTAACCATAAGTAAAGTTAATCTAATAAAGCGATTGCTGAACAGTGAAATGCAAAACTGTTAAACAACCGCTTTCCATTACGAAAACTAAAACCTAACATCCGTACAATACTTTTGCAAACCGACATCTAGATCAACAGCAAACGAAAAATCGGAACGCAGCCAAAAGCCACTCTGAATGTAATCTTCTGTAAAATTACTCTAATAAAACAATCCCTGAAAAATGCAATACGAAACTGTTGTGGAACTTTTTTAATTATTATTATTAAAAAAAACTAAAAAATTAATATCTGGGTAATAATTTTGCAAAACGGTCATCCAGATCAACATCAAACGAAACAAAAGAAAAGAAACCTATTCTCGAAAGATCTTCAATGTTAGTCTTCCCTTTTTCAGCGGATTCTCGATTTTGTTCGAAAATCTCCCGCTTTCCTCAACTGAGAGCCGAAGGCTGCGCAGGCGAGAGGGCGCCACGAGAGCGCGGGCTGCGCATCGAGGCACGGACGGTCAGAGGAGCGATGGCCGTGAGCAAGAGCAATCTGCGTCTGATCCTGCTGTCCGCCTTCTACTTGCTCTTTCTAGTGATCGGGGCCTCTATCTTCTCGGCCATCGAAGCCCCTCTAGAAATTAGTATCATCCGTGACCTTCGCAGTACGAGGGCAGCTTTCCTCAGAGACCACGCCTGTCTTACAGGTCAGTACCATATGCTTCCCTCATACAATCCGTCACCCCCACCAAACCAAGTCCCCACGGACTTCTGCCAGATGGATGGGGGAGGGGACGTAGTCTTGCTTAAATATCAGATATTATAGTTTGTGTTACTGCTATACCATATTTCATTATCATTTCGTAAATATGTGTAAAATTAAACAAAGTATGCCCATAAAAATGTAAGAAATACAAATGTGTAGATGAAGTGACAGCAGATAGGGCTTAAAGGGGAGTTTGTTAAAATACATAAATATAAATAAACTTGAAGTAAATCCAAAATATATTAATAGGTATAAGTAAACAGTATGGATTAGAGTAAATGCAGCCCTTAAAAGTTTTTAAAGATCTTTTAGCCATATGCCCATCTCGATATGTAAAATGATAAAGGAGAAGGAAAATGTGATGAACATGCAAATATAAACTATGCTGTTACAAAGGAAAATACAAATTAGAATATAAATTTGGATCTTCATAAATGCATTTAGTGTTTTCGTTAATGTAAAAATAAGCTTTTAATACATTAAACTTTTAAAGACGGGAAAGAAGGAAATGCTTTTCCTTTTCTGATTTTTAATTCGAATTAATTGGAGGGTAAATTTCTTCTTGCCATTTGAAGACGGAATCGATTAGTTGTTTCCATTAATGGAAAAAGAAACAGCTGCTCATTTACCAGCAGCTGAAAGGGAAAGAGGTAAGGCAGATGATCCAAAGAGGTCGTCACCTCTTTCGCTATCGTTTCGATATTTTTCGAAACCTAAATAATTAAAATACTTTCATCTCTTAACGGACTCTCAACATACCAGCGTCTTCGAAGTGCTTTACCGCTGTTTCGTGCTAAAAAAGCATAACGATTTTCACTAAAATGGAACAAAATTGAAAACACCGTCATTCTTTTATGTTTTAAATATTCTTTTTAGTTTCTGTTTTGTTTTCCTTCTGTCTGCAATACTTATTTCGACGTTTCCTCTAGCGGATGGAAAGTAGATTGATTTTGAAACCATGCTGTCTTTTTTATTTCAATATCATTTTATCGTAGGAAATGAAAAAGATGAAAACGGAAACGGTAAGGAAAAGGAATTTTGAAAGGAATCTTTTTATATGAAGAGACGTTTGCTCTTAGTAGAAGATTCCTCTTCAAATGTATGTGCGGATGGATTGATGCATTTAGAAATGGCAAAATAGTTTTGGCAGCTTAGAATGCTTCTGTCTAAATTGTTTGTTCTTGATGTAAACAGCTTTTAAAATGTCGCATAGTCTGGAAAGCAGTCGAGAAGAACGATTTGTATACTCTTTACTCGATGTTGTTGAAGAGGAGTTTACAAATTTGTTGTTGTTCAATCGAGAACACCTCAGCTGTTAACTGAATTTATTAGAACTCTTTAACTATAGAAATTTTTGTTCTTAACAGTTATGCTTTTTCTGTATTTCTTTAAAGCTATCAATTAAAAGGATAATTTCAAGAACGACAATTTGGCTTATTGTCCAGAGCAGACTCCTTTAACAGTTTTATTCTTTTATTTAGTTATATTTTAAACAGAAATTCAGATATGGAGAGAAAAATATAGTTCTCTCTATTTGAAGATCTTGGGAGAAAAGTTATACATGTGTTTATTTTGAAACGGAAGTTAAATGATAAGTAGAATGAAAATATTCATTCAAGTCGAATTAAGCAAGAATGGTTCTCTCGCGTTTCCGTTCTTTCACCAAAGTTTTCTAATGTTCTGATTTGCATTCCATTCGACAGGAAAAATATTATTTTTTAAAATTAGCAATCATTTCTTTGATTAAAGTGTTCTGTGTTTGCGTAGTTGTAATTATATAAAAATGTAAATAAGAAGGTTACAAAAGATAAATGTATATCATTCAACATTGATATAGAATAATTGTATAATATTCTACATTGAAATAGAATGACTGTATAGCATTCGACATTTAAATAAAATAACTGTATAGTATTCTACAGAGATGAATGTATGTATAGTAGTAGAGAGAATGGATGTATAGTAATCGATACTGAAATACTATAATTGCATAGTATTCGGCATAGAAATAGAATAATTATACAGTATTCGACACTGAATTATATAGCATTTCTACAACTAACACAAAACTAGATGCATCGCCTCGCCAAAAGAGATATATTGTAATAATTAAGCATATGTGACTTATCTTTAAAAAATAGCTCATGAGATACTGCTTTATATTTTATTACTAAAGTGAAATTTACTAATGCATCTTACTATATGAATAGCAGTGTTGTAATTTTATAATTCGAACATTTTTTGACTTATTCGTATAAAAAACGACCGTATTTGAAGGAATTATGCCAAAATGTAAAATAATTGGAAATGTGAAGCAGAATTTTTAAAAAATGAGTATCCGAGTGCGAGAAATTCAAATTTTGTCGAAGTTTCAGAATTATTAAATCTTTCGAAAATAAGTTTTTCTATTTTGAAGAATTTATAGAAGTGAGTAGGTACTCAAATGAGAAATTCAAATTTCGTCAAAGCTACAGAATTGTTAAATGTTGCGAAAAATATTCTTTAAACGAAATACTATTCGAAATGCATCGATCACTGATGACGAGAGCCAGCATCCAAGAAAGCACTTGTAGGATTCATGAAGAAGCTGATCTTGTCGATAACTGCGGCTCCGAGAAAAAGGATGAAGAATGTTTCCAAAATGTTTCTCTAGAATTAAAGGGATTAGAACCGGATCAGACAGATGTTTTCACTCAACATTAGCCAGCGTATAATCTTATCAGTGGATGGAGATTTCAGCGAGATCAGTGTATGAGAGGATTTATTTAATGCATAAGAGGAATAGATATCAGAAGAAAACGCAGCTCTTCATAGCTTTTATTAGTGCGTTGTTTATAATTTGACATTTTTTCTTAAGCGTGCGTATCTTTTTATACGTACTTGTTTTCTCTCGTGAAAAAGCGTCATTGCGACTTCTTTTATAATAAATTGAATATTTAATTCAATAATAAGCAAAAGAAATTTCGTAAGTAACGAACATATATTTCTTTTTTTTCTTTAACTATACATCACAATGACATCAGAAACGTTCGATGTTGGAAATGAAAATTTGAAATGTAGAATACCTTTTAAATATTTCGAATAGTTCTTAGCCCTTGAAAAAGTGGACTAGAATGGATTCCTTGTTTTGTTTTTAGTTGTATTCGATTCACTCTGAGATTATTTTTATTTCTTTCTTTATTTATTTTTGGCTATCTCTGTGTGATCTTGATTTCTACTGTTCTCTGTTTTTTTTTTGCTGCTGTTTATCTATTTTTTCCTAGATGTTGCTATTTAAATTTTATTGTGTACTAATTAAAATATTTTTTGTTCTAGTTTAAAGTGAAAATTTTGTTTTCTTTTTTAAATTTGTTCTATTTTTTCGTGTTGATTGCTTTTATGCTTTAAAATATTTACTTTTTTTAAATATTCGAATTTATCAAGAATGGAGGAAACTTATTCTATAATCTCACTCAGTCCGAGAGGTGTGTGGGATGGGGCAGACCTCGAGAACGAAGATGAGA
Organism: Araneus ventricosus; assembly: GCA_013235015.1. Classification (NCBI taxonomy): domain Eukaryota; kingdom Metazoa; phylum Arthropoda; class Arachnida; order Araneae; family Araneidae; genus Araneus; species Araneus ventricosus. The sequence continues at coordinate 139,939 of BGPR01001224.1, read as the reverse complement.
AGCTGGCCCATAAATATTCGAATTCTCGACACCTTTGGTAGTATTAATTGTGTAGAGGGGGGACTAGTAATGATTTCTTTTACAATGATATGTCGCAATTATCGGTGATGGGTGAGTTCGCTAAAGGGAGCACGCTGATTAGGATTTATTTTGCTGCAGCACAGAGACCGATTTTATGATGCATGGTTGCCCATCATTCAAGTATACTTGTGTATACCAGCCACATGGTGCTCTTTCCTTATTCAGTTGCGCTCTCTAGGATTCTAGTTAAGATTACAATAAATCGTTTGAAATCTCCTCAAAATAAATTAAAACTTATCCATATAATTTATTTAAAAATAATAACATTTCTGTTTTTAAAATATTTTAGAAGCAGACGGATTGTTTGTTGGTTTTTTAAATAGCTATCAAAAATTGATTGATTCTTTGTTCTGTTACATCACTGCATATGTTTTTAGTTATGAGATTTACTGTTTATGAATAATATGTAAAATAATAAAATGATATTACAATAAATTTAGTCCACCAAAATGTATAAGAAAATTTAGTTAAACGAATACCGCATTTTCTTGTCACCGTTGCAACAGATTCGTTATAACTTATGTATTTCACAATGCCTAAACTGATTTAATGTCCTGGAATAGTAAGATGCTTCGAGAAAGGAAGTGGAGATAGCTTATATTATATTCTCCAAATATTCTTTATTGTCTTCTCTTGAAAATCACTAGACTAAATGTGCACTTGTAATAGTTGGTCAGAAGTTGAAATAACCGATCTTTGAAGGTCTCTGCAGGTGTGACACGAATATGGACCAACTTCCCTTAAACAGTTTCTGAACAAAGAAAGATATTCTTTCCCCATACACTAATCGTATTGATGTTCTGTTATGAATGAATGTTTGAACTGAATATGTTCTGTCTCAGTTATTGAAAGGATATCAAGTCTTCGTTCCACCTGGAATAGCTCCACCTTGGATCTCGGTTATCAGTTTCTATTAGGTATTGCACACAAACACAAACAATAATATATCGTTAATATCTTGAATATTAACGATATTTATAATTATATCCTTAATAATATAATAAATGAGAAAGTGTGTCTGTCTGTCTGTTTGTTAAGCTTTCACGGCAAAACTACCAATCCGATTTGGATGAAAATTGGCAGAGTTGTGGCTTGAAACCCAAGAACGGACATAGGCTAGGTGAAATCACGTTAAATTAATTATTTTTGACTACAGACAACAATTAAATAATTAACAAAGCCCATTGATTCAGCGATTCTCGATGAAGATTATTTTATTTTTCAACAACTGTCACGTGATCCTTCAGGAATGCGCTTCAGGATTTTCCTTCAGGATTCTCCTTCCCAGGATAATCCTTCAGGATTTTTCCGCTGTAACTTCGGAACAAATTGTTCGATAAAAATGATTTTTATACCATCTTAAAGTTCAAACTTTTACCTTTTCAATTATATAAATTTTATTTCTGTGACATTTTTCTTTCAATTTTTATTCATTTTTTAAAGTTTAATAATTTTTTACGTGCAGACGATTTTGAAATAACGCAAATTTATACCTACTTTGCTGCTAGGAAACGGTTAGACTTTGAACTAATTTATCTTTATTTCTGAAAATTTTGCTTATGTTTATAATAATATATATGAAATAAGGCAGAAATTACATATGTCTGTCTGTCTGTCGGTCGATCGGTCGGTCACAAGAACTCCTTCTAAACGGTGAACGGTAGCGACATGAAATTTACACACGGCATTCTAGAGCATATTTTTAGGTCAAAGGTGCTATTTTCAACTTTTAGAGTTAATTAGTTCTTAAGATATTTAATTAAGTAACGAACTTTAGCCGCTTTTAAGCCTAATGCTTAGACGTTTTTTGCCAATAACTTCTGAAATCTTTATTAGACAACAATTACTTTTATGCCATTTTAAAGACCAGAAAATGATCTTTTTAATGCTATTAATTCCATTGCGATGAAATGTTTTCTCTGATTGCTATAAAGGTTTAAAAATATTTTTTAACGTAATTTCTAAGAAGACTTTTTATTCTTATAGAAATAAATTCAAGCCAAATTACTGTTTCGCCTGCGGGCTTTTGTCAGTGTTAAAGTTAATATAAGAAAATATTGCTTTCTTTGACCATAAACAACAAAGGAGACTTTACACTTCCGGTTTCCTGTTGTGGTAGGATTTACAGCTTTTAATGCGGTTGCACAGTGATCCAATGACGTTAGTGAATTATTCTCTCGATGTTTTGTTTAATATTTTCACAGTGAGATATTACATAATATCCTTCTGTAGATACTGTAATGGGCATTAACAAGGAGCATCATATTCTGTAGAGCTCTTCAAGATCTTAGAATTGTCAGGGGCACCTTCCGACAAGCCGAGATTGAAAGTCGGTGTGCCAGTACTACTAATACGTAACCTCGATATACCGAGACTGCGCAATGCACACGGTTACAAATTACACACCTAGGTACAAACGTCCTGAAAGCTACTGTTATGACTGATATAGGGAGAAGAGAGAGTGTTTTAATTCCACGCCTTTCGATAACACCAAAGGATTTATCATCTCAGTTCAAAAGGTAACAAATCCCTTTAAAAATATCATTTCCGAGGCTCAGGGCCAGACACTGAAAGTGGCAGGCGTACATTTGAAAAAACCATATTTTTCCCATGGGCAACTATATGTGGCCTGTTCACGTGTGTACAGCCCACACAACCTGTACATCCGTGCAAATAACGTGGTATACAAAAGTATATTAGCATAGATAAACAATTTACATAACTATATCAGCATACATATACAGTACACTCCTGTCAGCCGTCCAATTAAGTATTATCAACCGTCAGAACTTTTACTTTCCCCTTTCAAAATGCAACAAAACATTTACATTCGTGAATTAAAAAAAAGAATAATTCAAATTCTTCTCGCAGGAAGTCGCGGGTAACAGCTAGTTAACGAATATTTTATAAATACTTTAAATTTCTTTTTTTTTTGCGAATAAATGCCCTGAATCTTTCAAGGAAATAATCTCGATTAACAAATAAGTGTTTCGAACTAGATTCAAACGTCTGTTTTTTTTAGTGAAGATATAATTCGCCAAAATCATCGTAACGTTTGTTTGACAACTTCTCCCTCCTTTTTCTAACGATGTGGTGAAGGATCATTCCTGACAGTTTTAAAGTTACAACTATAACATAAAACAACTGAAATTGAAGAAAAAGAGAGTCTTCGTATCCGGTTGTGATTCAACAATACAAGTCCGGAAGAGATTAGAGAATGTCAGACTGGGATGTAGTTGTAATTTCCTGCTAATAAGGTATTTCACGGATTTAAACCTTAGTTTTCTAAGCTACCGCTTGTAAATGTTTCATAAATCTTTGTCAAAGTGAACTGTGAGAAAGAAGATGAATTGGATTGAAAAAGAAAATATAAATATCTGAATAGGAAGCGAAAGAACGCAGGAAAAAATTCTTTGATTGAATTTCGTTTGTTTCCCCCCACAACTGTACCTTCTTTGTGCATAGTTTTATATCCTTATATCCTTTTCCTCTGTTTATTTCCGTTAATCAAAAAACAGTGATTTCATAAAAATGTTTTAATTAATCACTAAAAGTGAAACTAAATAAAAAAGAGCTAAATATTTATATAAATATTTACAAACTTAACTCTTTTTGGAAAACATAATATTTTTTTTCATCTGCTATGTAAATGAAATGATCGGAATAGGATTTAAGGAAAAATCTTAATGGAACTGTAAATTATTGCTTGATTTGTATTAATGAGGAATTGATGGTAGAAAAATATAAAACATTAATGTTTATTTCGTTAATATATTAATTTTAAATGGCTAATTTTGAATTTTAAAAATCCGAATTCATATTATTATGCATATTTGTACAAAAAAACTATGCCATTTTCTATTTATGATTTATTATTTAATTGAGTTAAGAGTTTTAGTCATATATAAATAGAGCTCATAATTAAGAATTATTTCAAATTCATCAGTTTTTATTTTATTTGCAGCTGTCAGAGTCGTCTCATTTAAATTTCTTTCTACCTATTAATTTTAACTTTATTATTATCAATTCAGATACTATCAATTATTATTTTTTTAAATGATCATATAATAAACAAATTTACAATACATTTTTGGTTGGATTTTAAGTGAGTTATTGTTGAAATATGTGATCAATTTTAAGTTTCTAGAAATATGACGCTATAATAAAAAGAACAGGTTGGTTAATTTTAAGCAATTTCTAAAATATTCCAAAAATTTACCTTCTTCTAAACAGTCCTTTGCAGTGAATTGTGATGATATTAATAGAAATCTATAAATGTTATTTCTGACTTTAAAAAATACTTAAATTCGTTTATAGTTTCCTTTTTTTGAAATATTTAGTTAGAATTTAACAGCTAGAAATTCATCTTGTTTTCAGTGACAACAGATTAAAATGATGCACTTTTTCCCATGAATTATCATTTTGGGAGTAACTATTATTCAATTATAATTTTAGGAGTATTATCATTTAGGAGAATTTTCATTTGAATCATCTCTTTTTATAAGGATCTTTGTCAACTCCTTAATTAAACTATGAAAGTTAAAAGTTATAAGCTTTCTGTGCATTGGGAATTAAAAAATGTGCCATCCTCATGCCTGATTAACTATCAAATACATAATGAAACATAAGGTGTTTTGTAATCTTTTGAGTAAAAGTCTCAGGCTCTGCCCCTTTCTCTAAAGTTGAAGTTGAATATGTGCAAAAAAATCTGGAAATGAATATGCGCAAAAAAATCTGGAAATGAATATTACAAAAATTTCTGGGATTGTACATGCACCAACTTTCTCCAAATTTCATTCAAGATTTGTGTTGGAATCAAATTTAATAAGTCTTCACAAATGATCATATTCCATTTCTTCAGCTTCTTCTGATTCTCGGAATCTTGAAATCTCATTCTCCATTTTGAAGGCTGGGAAAGCCATTCTAGGTATTTCTGAACATTCGGTGATTTTGGATAAATTATGTCAATTATTTTCCAGTTGTTCGTCTTGTTTTGCTCTTTCTTTTTCATTACAATTAATGAAAAATCAAATTAAACTATAAGTAACGACAAATCAATTTGGCAGCATGGGAAAAGTTATCTAACGTATCAATATGTCCAGTATGATTCAAATGCAATTAAAAGTAACTCGTATTTTTTACAGAGAAATTTGTTTTATTGCTAAACGTACCGACACTTAATATATACCTATTCTTACCGTACTCTATCAAAGTAACCGGATAGGTTTTGAGATAAAAGCTTTATTTTTTGCTGATTGAATGTAAAAAATATGGATTTCAGTAAGGAAATATTCAACAAAGTAACTTTATGGTAGTAATTCACCTAAGATTTATTTTGTCAATTTCTATAAAGCTATCGTCTTCACAGACTGATAAAATTGCTTTTGGTTACGCTTGCGTTTGCTAAGGTTTACGAAGACAAGACATACGAATCAAGACTAAAATAGTATCATACTACGATGTTTCAGTCTACAGGCTCGAATCTGAGTTATTGTCTTCACAGAGAGATAGAGTGTCTTATATGAAGAAAGCACATCATATTTTCTGATCCGAAAACCTTATTAGACAATAAATTTTTTTCACGTTAAAATGACCTGTCGCGGAAAATAACGGTAGACTACACGCCTTTATCAGAATAAACAAAAGAAGAAGAAAGCTAATGAAAGATTGACTGCATATATTTTGTATAAAAAGTCATGAAATCAAGTGTGAAAAGACGCGAACATAATACGCGATTTTTCTAATCAAAAGTCTACAACCTATTATTTTGACCGGCCATGGTACGTTTCTGTGTGATAAAATACTGTATTTAAAACGGAAAGTGTTTAACTCACGGAGCTCTTTATATAGTCGTAAGATGCGTTGAAACGTGTATGAAATTATTAGCCGGTCATACGGTCTCTCGTAACTTTCTGTCTATGTGCTGTAAACTTGAGTGTTACTTACTAGAATTCTCTTTGCCAGAAACACTAATTGCACTTTTTGCTTGAACATAACCAGATAGACTCATAGCCAACATACCTGTTCCGCGTTGGAATTCACAAATTTCATAGATATAAGGTGAAATGTTTGTGCGCACAAGTGAAATAGTTGGTTAGAGCAACGGTTCCCAACCCATGGGCCGTGGGTAGAGTATTAGTGGGCCGCATAACGCTAGTCAAGAGACGAAGTCAGGGGAGCTTCAAGAGTCTTCACTCGTTTTTTGCTTTATAAAACAATGCATTTTTATTGCTTTTACCGCAAACTTTACAAATTACTGACATATACATGCATATAATATACATATTAATATATGTTTATATTTTTTACTTGTTTATTTAGTTAGTCGGCCTCAACATATTTTTTTACATAACAAGTGGTCCGCACAACCAAAAAGGGTGGGAAACACTGGGCTAGAGGTTTCGGAATAAATTGAACTTCAGTTTAGTGTAATGATAAAAAGCTAATCATATTAACATTAATAATTGATGCCTTTATTCGTAAAAGAATGAAGGCATTAATTGTAGTATATTTACTTTCCTTTTCTTCGATTTGATTGACTAATGTTCGCTTTGAAAATACACAAAGACTATTATGAACGAATCTTGTATAGTTTTGAACCGTAGACCAGGGTTTCACAACCTTTTTTTCCTTCGCGTACGCCTTGATTAGTCTTCTTATTTTCACGTACCCTCTCCAACCATCCATCTATACAAAGAAGTTTTTGTCAATAATGTTAAGGGCCTAGGTAAGATTAAGAGTCAAGTGACTGGAATTTATAACATTTGCAGGACTTATTTTTGATTTTACATTTTATTTCATTTTTATAATAATATTAGTCCAACGTCAAAACAGATGAAATCAGAATTGTAATAATTTCGAATTAACTTAAAAGGATAGCCAAAAATTGCATTTCCTTTTGCTTTCTTTTTACTTATTTTGAGAATAGATTTAGGACTTGAACAACTTTCACATTTACGTTTTACATGAACTTGGGGAAACAAAATTCTGTAACATTTTTAATCCCTTACGTATTTTTGTATCAGACATTACCGACATTGAGTTCGCATACCCCCAATTAGTTCTTCGCTTACCCTCAGGGGTACGCGTACCACCGGTTGGGATCTGTCGTAGACTGATAACGAGGCTTAAGCCGGCCATTCACTTCACGGATAAACTGGATATTTTGGAACGCGAGAAGGAAAAATCTATGGAAATCTGCCAAATGGCTTGTGGCGGTTGGAATTCCATCTGGACTAAAATCGGAGTGTAAACGCTGGAGGTTAAAGTATCGCTTCAAAGGGACTCTGAAGAGAGGCTAGCGAAAAGAACAATGCCCTGCGTAGATTGAAGCCTCGCTTTGAGGGTAGCATAAATTAAAATCTGCTGACTGGAGAAAATCGAAGAGCGATAGACAAGCAGCTGTAGAGAGGGAAAGAAGATCGCTCCCCCCTACCTTCGTTCAGAGTTAGCGTCCTTCTAAATACAAATGAATGGCGTGCCTGTATTTTTTGAATAAAATGGGTGAAAAAAAACCGGGCTTAGGACAAATGGCATGGCTATACTTCAAGTGAATGGCCGTCTTTAAACACATTCACCAAAATTCCATATCATACTAACAATAAAATGATTACGTTTCACCTCGACAGGAAAAATAAATGCATTGAAACTAAATGGATCTTCAGAGAAATTGAGACACGAAACTGTGATCCTCCAGATGCAAAACCAAGCTTAACACCGCGTTACAGTGATCTTTAACCATCCAATTGCGTACCCCTAGATTTTTGCTGAGAAAAATGCTTTCAATCCATGCTATTATAGCTATGAATGGTATTATATTATTGTAACATTACACATAAATAGCAGTTTGCTTCGATACAAAGAATGTTTGAACCTGAAGTAGAGTCTCTTTATTTGACATTCCGTTTTAATCGCAAATTTTCATAAATCAAAAAATGTACGTTGTAGTTTCCAGTGTCGCTTGGTGGGTGTTTGTTTTGCTATTTGTAGACCGTCAAGGACAGGCAGACAAGTGACACCCGGAGTGGGGCGCTTACAGTTACTATTGCTGGAGACTCAAAGTTTAATCGTTGTAGCAGGAATTTCGTTGTAAATCATTCGCTCATTTTTTGTGATTATTTTTGTGTTTTAATCCATCAGAATTTCATTTGTGTTTTATTATGGTGACTAAAAGGAAATGAATTGTTGTTTCAATGAAAAAGCTTGAAGAGAAGCCAAATGAGGGTCATCATGTAAAAATGATTTATAAGGGTGGGCTAAATGCTGCTGAAGCAGCCTTGTTATACTGCATCGAACATCAAGAGAAATCCTGAAATACAGATGTGATGCTTTATATGAGATTGCGCGGTAGAGTATCTAGAAAACATTGATCTGAAGGCAAACGACTGACAATCAAAAACTTAATAAAAATTAACTGTTTTGTCTTTGTAGATTCAATGTAATGCTAGTTTTCTTCTTTAAAAAAAATTAAAATAGGCTTAGATTATTAGTTTGTTGCTTATACAACTTCTCTTTTTATCATGAAATACAATTTATCATAAAAGATATAAAGTTTAATACAAAGTACAAGATTTTTACATAAAAAGTGTTCCTGCTTTTTCTTTCCCTGCTTTTCGATATTTTCGCTTATCCGATAATGACAATCTCCAATTATGCCGGATACCAGCGTTATATGCAAAGAACTCCTCGTTCGAGGGTTAATTAAATATTTAGGACTCCAGTGATTAAGAATTCTGAACCATTGTTGTTAGTTGATGATTCTCAATGGATTTCTGAAATATTGCCCTTTTCCATAAAAATTTATTTACATATTTATTTTTTATTGTTAATAGTTTATTTATTAGTTGTATTTATTCATTAATTCGTATAATTATCCTTCCTAATTCATATATTTATCCTTATAATTATATGCACACATTAATTCATATAATTATACTAAATTTCTTTTTATTTATTTTTATTTTTCCTCAGCAAACGAATAGATAGTGCAATTAAGTGGTTTGAGGACTGGAATACGTAGAATACGAATACAGGTGAAAATCAGAATGCAGAAGCTTTTATACATTTCTACACACAGTTTACTTTCAAAACAGTCAGTTAACCGATAGCAAATAGGTTGATAAATTTTAGTGTAAAAAATTATTTAAAAACGAAATGAAATTTTTATGAATCATAATGGCGGAAAAATCAACTGAATAAAAATATGTCACTAGAGTGCGTTCAAATAAAAACGAGTTCATCAGTAACGCAAGACGCAAAATATTTGCTCCAATGCATTCCGAATTCGAGGTAATACTACCGCATATCAAGCTTGTTATTGATCCGGTAATGCAGATAAATGCATTTTTGGACTCCCATAGAATACATTCCTTTCTTTAGCGATGGTCGAAAAGGTTGTCGTGAGTGGGCTCCGTCTGCAGCGCATTATGAATGCTTGGACCAAACCTTCAATGAGAAATTTCAATAAGAGTTCGTTTGTATGAAATCCGTTATAATACCAAGCACAGCGAAAGGCTGAAAAGTCATTTGTCAATATTCCTGATCCATACCATCGAGGGCTGTGACACAAATCAAAGCAAAACGTACACAAGTTTAGTTCCAGAAATTTATCCATTGTACCATTAGATGATATTTTGGAACTAAGTTACGAATTTAAGAAACTATGGAATAATATGAACAGATAAATCATGTTATGTTTGTTTGCTTTCTATTCAGTAACTCAGTAGATGCAACAGGTACACAAATAAAAGGGCTTTTGCATGAAGGTAAGCTAAGGAATCGTAACAAATAAACTGGCACAATGATAGTTCGAAAAATGAATTGATTCGTTCTACTTTATTGGAAGATATGACAAATCATTAGAATTAAGAGAATTACATGAGGGGAATCTTTTGATGTTTGGCGTTCTGGAAATTTATCGCTGAATTATTATTTCCGTGAACGTGGCTTATATCGAATGCATTACGATAGATTTGCGAAAAAGAAAGCAAATCGTTAAAATAAAAGATGCAATAATTGAAATCTTATTGCTTTTTTTTTATCAATTATTAATATTCCTTAAATTGAAAAGAAAATCAAGATCGTTTATTTAACAAATCAAGTCAACTCATAATCGTGCAGCATTTTTGGAATCAAAGTTCCGAATATATGAAGCTATAATCAGAATAAAAATTACTATAAGGAAATAATATGAATGTTTATCTGATTTCAGTTACAGTTTTCTTTGAATAAAATAATTATATTTATTGCTATATTATTGGCATTTAAATTACATTTATTGCTATATTATTGGCATTTAAATTATATTTTAATTGCCGAACTTATACTTTTGACCTTACTAGCTTCTTGAATAACATTTATTACTTTACCTTTGGGAGTTTACTTTTTTTTTAATTCAAACTTTTTGTGGTTGACATTGGTAGCTATTGGTAAATTCGAATTTTTCTATATGCTATGAAGTGGCACTCAAAATGTGATTTATTGGTTAACAAAATTTATTGAAATGATTCTATATAGTTACATTAAATTATTCTTCTCATTTATTTGAAACAGAATTACTAATATGAATGAAATGCATATAAAATTCAATAAACGAGCAATTTTTCTCAAAGCAGATTTTTTGTAACAGGAGGTGTAATGGTGTATTTTTATGGGCATTACAATAAATTATTCCATTATTATACCGCTGTACTGGGAAGAGCAGAAATATTACGCAGAGCTTCAGATGCCATTTCTTTAAATGGTGTTCGTTTTAAATCTTTCTTATGCGTTACCTCTCAGGGGCTTACCTTCTTTAATTGAGTATGGAAGTCTCACCTTTGATGCAAAAATCTAAGACTAACAGCTCAATAGTTGAAAATATTTGTTACTAAAATGTCTTAAACAGCTGAAAAACCTAATCACAATTCACGCATAAATTTCATGTGAAGACTCAGAATCCGATAATGAAATATTGCTCTCAGACAGTTCTTTGTGCAATAGTGAAGACATCATTGAATGCGACCTTAATGAAACAATAGATGATCCAACACCTGTTTCACCTGAAATTACTAGTCACAACAGCTATAAAAATTTCCCAGTAGTAAGCAGAAACGCAGTTCTCGTGACTAAAGCAGTCCATCGTTTGCTTGGGAATACCATGTTTTAAACAAAATAATATACTCTTCTAAAAGTCTCAGAAAGAAATTTTGACCACACTTGTTATTCAATATCCGTTTAAGATATTTTTCCATTTATTGAATGTGGCATATTAGATTGTTTTGGCTCACTTCTTTTATCCATCAAGTTTTCGATGAAGAAGTTATCATTTTTTTCAACATTGCTACATTTTATTTGTTAGCTTTGCATCTGTTAACAGTTTTAAGTCTTGCTTCCATTTTTAACTACCATGTGTTCAGCATTAGAATAATTTATAACGCGTTCTTTCTTACGCGAAGTTTTATCTTTCACCATATTTTGAATTTTAACATTTTTTATATATTACCATTTGTTTTGGTGCAGCTTAGCTAAATCTGGCTTTTGCACCATAAAACCTCCCACACAAACAAACAAATTCATAGGCGTTAAAATCGGGCGCATTTAAACTATCATAATATCCAGAACTGTTTTGAGCCATTTTTAAGATCACTTCAAACAACAAAGACTTATTATCAACTCACACACATATTATTATCACGATGTAGTATCACCTTTCATTCTAAAGAGCAATCTTTGACAGAATTCCGTGCAATTCGTTTCTGAGAAATTGTCAATATTCACGAAATGCAGTCATTGCTTCTTTGTTTAGATGACAGTGATCAACATCGCATTTATCATAATAAAACTATCGTGCATTTGGGCCATTAAATGCTTCATGAAACTTGGTTTTCATCATGTGATTCATTAAAAGCTTTCATTTGTGGGTTTAGTTTTACACTGTAACAGCATCGTACAGTTTAGTACATTGTCCCTCAAGTTGCTATAAATGTATCTTCCAGATATTTCTCTTTATTTCCTAAACTTTTTACTTCTAATCACAGATATTAACTACGGTGTCTTCTTCTTTGCTTCATAGTTCTTTTATTGTAAGAATTTCCTTTCATAAAAAATATTGTTTTTCTTTTCCTCGTATTTTAAGCCTCATCATGAAAATATTTTTCTTCTTAGGTAAGCACATAATATGCCAGTATTGCATGCAAAATATCAAAATAATTTATATGAAATGCAATAAACGAGAGATGGAAATTCTGAGAGAGTGACAATTGCGTTTTTGAGAAAAATTAAAATTCACTCTATAAAATATTGTACATAATGAATATTCTTTTGAGCAAAAATTAAACTTGAACAATATTTCAGATAATTAATACTAGGCTTTAATGAAGTATAAGTCGAAATTAATTGTTTAAAATTGTCTATTGTTATTTTTTCAATCCTAATTCTTATCCTTCCAGTGTGCGAAAATAAATAATAAAAATGCGAGATTTCTGTTAGAATTTTTAATTTATAATCGATTTTGAATTTATAGAACAAAATTAGTAATTATACTTGTAAATAATCATGCATACGAATAAATTTTTGTGGTTATATTGGAAAAATTGTATTTTCAAACAGTCAGTAAATTTGTAGATACTTTTATTTAATTTGACTTAAAATGCTTGTAAAGATGTAATTTTGCAATAAATTTTTCATTCCCTGCCTCATGTGCCAGAATTCTGAAATTTTTGTCAGTTGTGTATTCTGGAAGACAATATACTATTAAAATACTTTCAGAATTTAATTATCAGTAAATAGATTAATTTTAACTGAATATTAATTCCATACAAGTGGCGTCACCTAGTAGTGAATTTGAGAATTTTAAAATCAAGATTCCATAATATTTATAAAAATGAATTATAAATTCAAGTTTTAGAATTAGAAAACGATTAAAGTGAAAGAAGTACAGGAATAAAAGTCCGTCTTTAAAAACTTTTACAATTTATTATTAATTTCTCTAAACTCGTTTCTTTGTTCTTAAAGAATAGATGTGTTTAAACCTGTGACAGATTTATTATTTAGCATTTCTTTAAAGAATTTTTGCTGATAATTAGTCCCCACATACCTTTTAAAATTGTTAAATTAAATAAAAATTTATTAATAATAAAAATTACCTCCAAACAATACTGGGAATGCTCTGACACATCATTAACCTTCATATTAATACATATTCATGAGTTAATACATATTTCGAAATTCTTTTTCTGTCACGATATGCTGATACATGGTTTAATTCATAGACAGATGTCGAAACCTTCTAAGACAAAACAGCGTTTTATTTTAGAGTGTTGAACCATTGTAAAATATGTTACTTTAAACATGATAGTTGGATAAACTGTTTTAATAAGACTAGCATTTCTCAAGAATAAGCTGCTTTCCTTTCCCGAAATTTCGCTTTGAAAGCGCTTACTCAGAATTCTATATTTAAGACTTTAATTTTCCCAGACAGTCTAATAAATGCACTCAACATCAGTTAGATAAGCTGAAATCTTTAATTAAACGGCGGAATCTTTGAAAGTGAAAAATAATGCAATGAAGGCATGATGGGAAATATTGCTATATTTCTAGAAGGCTCTGCCCGTGCCTTCTAGAAATTAATTCAGTTTTCTGATAATTAGAATTCTCAAGTAAAAGTAATTCTTTAAATTGTGCCGAAATAATGTGTTAGACTTCAGTAAACTTAATAAAAACGGTTTTTAAGTGTGTACTAAAAAGTGGAACTTTTTTATTTAAATTGTTTTCTACATTTTAATCTTTAATTTATAATTCTTACAAATATTACGAAATCTTGAAATCATTTTTTCTCAAATTCACTAACAGGTGACGGCACTCATAAGGAATCGAAATTTAATTAAATTAATCGATTAACTGATAATTAAGTTCCGAAAATATTAAAATAGTGTATTGTCATCGAAAATACACAAGTGTACAAAATTTCAAAATTCTAGCACCTCAGAAAGTGATCGAAAAACCGATTTTCAAATTCCATCTTTACAAACCTGAAACAGGTCAAGTTAAATAAAACTGTATAAAAAGTTCTGATAGAGTTCTCATCAGTTCTGATTTTTGAAGTCTCTCCCGTCTCAAGCAACACAGTCAAAACGCAAAAGAATACAAACCAAACAGTACAAAATAATACAAACATAGATAATACATAGGCACCATTAGAAAAAAGAAGAAATATTGGAAAAATGTATTATCTTCTAGAAAAGTTTGAACAATTTGTCAGAAATGAACGTTCTCACGTGTTGTCTAATTAAAGGGAAAATGTCAATGCCCCGAATTTTCTCACCTTCCGTGCCTTGTCATAATTGCTAGTCCATATGGGTACTATACTGAGAAACATTCTTTTTGTATTCCCCACGCGATTATAAATCCCACCAAATAGTCGACGACCAAAGTAATGAGAAATGGGAATTTACGAGGGGAGGAATAGAATTAACGGTCGAGAACAGGATGATACGAAAATGAGATCCAGACCTATTTCTCAGCGCGAGATTGCAATGGCACTTAATCACACCACGTTATGCAAAGCAGATTGATTCTCAGTCTTGAACTTAAGATGATATGCCTTCATGAATATGTAAGCGAATGCTCGTGAGCCATTTCTTGAAGTCATAAAACAGAGCCAAAACAAAGTGGGTTTATATATACTTGGAAGAGTCTCACTAACTTTTCTATCCGTTTTATCTTCTGGAAAAATTTGACTGATTCTTCGTAAATACTCTTTCAATAAAAAAGTTGGATGAGTTTTTTTTTCTGTTTAGGCTATTTGATAAATACTGCATCAATCGAAGTAGGCTATAAATACAAAGCAGATTAATTCTCAGTTCATGAGCTTAAGATGATGGGCCTTCATGAATATTTAAACAAATGCTTGTGGACCGTTTCTTGAAATCATAAAACGGAGCCAAAACAAAGTGGGTCTATGTTTAATTTGAACAGTCTCACTAACTTTTCCATCCGTTTTATCTTCTGGAAAAATTTGATTGATGTTTCGTGAATACTCTCTCAATAAAAAAAGTTGGATAAGTTTTTTGTTATTTAGGCTGTTTGATAAATACTGCTAGTAACTCGGTATCAATCAAAGTAGGCTATAAATACAGAAATGAAACCGATTTTTCATCCATCCAAACCGGAACCACATGAAAGGAGGTGCGAAAAACTTAAGTAACTGGGCAAACCGCCAAGTTACCAAGCGTCGTGTGGCTACCGGGAAAGATCGATTTCCGCCAAACGGCAAACAATTGTATTTCTTTGCATACGCATGGAAGACTTATTCATCGTGTCGTTAAGACACTGTATGAACTATTTATTAGCGAATACCTATTTGGTTTATAAGTTTTCTCCTGTTTGATTCCATTTTATTCTGATATGAAAATCGAATCTTTCTTCTGGAAAGAAAACAAGAAATATTTTCTTGCTTCGAAAAATATCGTGCATTTTTAAGTGGTAGAAAATAGCCACTTAAGTATAAAAAATATCCCTTAATCGATTTTTCATGAAGTACAAGGTTGTTTAAGGCACTCGCCGTCGTTGTACAGTAGCTGGAACTTAACAGCAAGATGTATTAATTTCGTTTGCATCGAAGAATAGTAAATTGTTTCAGTTTTTTTTCGTGAGAAACTATCGTATTTCTTTGTGAACACATTTAGGCTATTCACCTTGTCTGTCAGACCCTGTATCGACATTTTGTTCATGACTATTTTTTAGTTTCCGGCTTACCATTTTTGTTTCCTTTAAATTTATGTACTGAGGAAACTAAAATCAATCTCTCCGCTAAGATAGAAACGTGTTCTGCCTGTAAAAGATATAATTATTTTTTTTCGTGTTGCAAACCAGCCACTTTAGTATGAAAAAATATACCTCGATCGATTTTTTTATGCATTACCAGGTTGCTTAAATAAGTCGCAATCGATGCACAGTGGCTACGAATTGAGGATTCAGCCAGAAAAATTTTGATATCATTGAAACGAAGAATGTTACATTCATGACATTTTCACTGCATAAAAGGAATGATAAATAAAATGACAACCATGAAATTCATTAAAATAAGGGCGATAGTTTTTAGTTTTTTGAAAACTGATTTCAATAGTATTGTGCACGGAAGAAGGAAATTATTTATGGCGAGGATAGTTCCAGTGCCACTTGGTCTACCACGTCTAGTCAAGTGCAGAGATAGCCTCCCTCTTCCAAATCTCCTCTCCTTTATCATAAGTCGAGGACTCATTATAAAGGGGGAAGTGTTGCATCTTCTGTTATTAAAAGTGACTTTGGAGCGTCTAGGTACCACCTGAGGTAAAGGGTGGATTTAGATCCAAAATAATCGGGTAAGTGACTTTTCTAGACGATTTTCACGATAAACTGGCCCATATTTGTGTTTCCCTAGGGGGAAAGACAAGAAAACCTCCAGCAGTCATGCCGAAAAACGCGAAAAATTCGCTGCTAAAGCGCACACCGGTCTGTCATTTTTTAAAAATATCCTGTTAAATAAATTTCTGAAGCAGGTAAATTATTGAATACAAAGAAAACAGTTCACTTTCAACGCCAAAGAATTTGTTAATATGAAGTTGTTGGTATTAGTTTGTGAAGAACAGATCTAGCTATCTCGTGATTTCGTTCATTTCATTTCTAATTGACAGGTTCAGTTCAAATGTATTAAAAAAATCCTTGAAAATGATATTCTGCATCAAATCCATTAATGATCATTTGGAAATGTAATGGAGTCTAATTGAAAGTTTTAATTTAACAATCTAGATATGGAAATTTTTAAAATATTATCCTGAAAGAGTTTCTTCATTTGAAATAACTGACTTTATTTATTTCCTGTCAGATCGCCAGTATGACAATGCGTTAAAATTTGACTTTACGAAATTAAAATTCTGTGAGTAAGCTAAAATATGACTTTACTAAGCTAAAATTCTGTGAGTAAGTTAAAATTTGACTCTAGTACTCTAGTAAGTTAAAACTCTGCGAATACTTAGAGATTAACTCTATCTAGGGCACAAGTTCCCAATTAACGTTAAAGGCTTCAGCATAGTCATAAATATTAAAATATCGAAAGATTAACTTGCTTCTTTACATTGTTAATTAAGTAGGATTAAAAGATAATGATTTGGTCCTTAGGGAATTGACATAAATCTTTGATTTACTATCGTACTTTGAAATACGTTGATAGAGCATGCACTTTCTCGTTAAGTTATATAAAAGTAATAGCATTTAGCTAATATGTATCGTGACCTGTGAAATTTAGGAAAGAACAGACAATTTCAGTTTTTATCCTTTATTTCTATTCTGAGATTTGAATTTAAGTCAATTATGGCAGAAAGGTATATATTTTCTTTCGCATATCCTAAAATCTGAGGCTATTAACAATTCCGGGTTTTTCTGGAACCGATTAATAAAAAATCTGGATTTTGAATAACTAAAGGAAAAATATAAGTCAGTCGTAAGTTGTAAAAAATGAACGACCTTTCAAATCCTCTTGAAATTTCAAAATATGACGTAAGAACTAAAAATACAAGACGCAGCGAAAAAAGGTGTGTTTACCCGAAGGATATTTCCAACTTTTTATCTCTCTTGAGCCACCCATTAGACTGAATGTTTATTCAAAATATCTTACGGCTTTCAGAGTTTTGGATGACTTTCTGCAAATTCCCAAAGAAAATATATCCATTTGATAATCTTCAAGTTTTCATACTTTTTTGCTACCTAGAAAGCGAAACCGAGCCACTGTACTCTGGCGTGAATTCTTATCTTATGGAATTCTGTTTACCATGGCAACTAGCATCAATTTGCCTTATTTTGGAGCCCATTTTTGCCGACTGCTGCGTTATCAAAAAAAGTTTGGGGGTAAATTATCTGCTTGAATATATGAAACACCAGACACCTAGACAGAAAAGTAAAAATATTTTCACTACACCGATTTCACCATTCAGTCATTTCCTTCTATAGTTAAGAAAGATTGTAGGGTCAATGAGCTTTTATTGCGATTATAGTATGTCGCTATATTTTCGTATTTACGCATTTGAAACGCCATCATTAAAAAGCATGTAAAATATAATAACGTTATGAATTGCATCATATATAAAGATATTATGTGAGTACGCAACATAATTTTACATAATTAAAAAATATGATTACATTACGAAATTCCTTTTACTTTTATTTTTATTTTTATGCGAGATTTCTTAACCTTTGGTTCTTGAGAACAGCTTCATATAAGCATATTGTCCAGCGAATATTATGCTCCTTTTTGGTTGCTTTAATCATAGAAGTCTAAGTCACACGTCTACCAAAAAATTGTGACCACGTATAACTTCGTATAGTTATGTGTTTGAGATAGTTTTAACAAGAGATGAACATTATTTCGCTGAAAATATTCAGTGATTATCCATACTGGAATATATTGCTTTAGGAAAAGAATCAATAAAAAATTCTATTCTTTTTATCGCTTAATGTGAGAAAGGAATTTATTCAAAAATTTTAAAAAGCTGAAAAATTCATTCGTTTTGATTAGAGAAAAAGGGTCCAAATAGTTTCATATGTGAATATTTCCGTAACAGAAATCGCGATTGGGAAAATTCCATTTAAATTAGTTTTGCATCTTACCCAAGTTTATTCCTTTCTATGCTTTATTGTTTCCACAATTTTATTCCCCAAGCCGCAAATCTCATAAATATAGTTTTAAAAAAAGTAAACCATTGCAAAGTGCTGTGCTTTATACTGAAACAAGTGCGATCTCTCGAGGTTAATTGAGCTTGTTGTTTGAAATAGTCTTTAAAAACGTAATTTAACTGTTTCCTTCTCGGTAAAGAAAAATCACTGTTTCTTGCTCAACTAATATTGCTTTTTATAATGGATGCCTTAGCTCAAATTAGCCATGTTAGCATAACAAATCAATAAAAATTCTACGCATAAGAATGCGTAATAGCTGCTAATGGGGTAAATAAATCAGAACTATCGGAAAGAAAAACAAATCAGAGTTATGTTACAAGTTGGAACTGGAAAGCAATTAACCTTCCCTATCGAAAGATTTAATATACATCAAAATAATTAATTCATTGCAGTTCTATTACAAGAGTTTTCCCAATTTGCTTATGCATTCATATTTTATACTGCATAATTCTACTTTTTGAAGTTCATTATCAATATCGTACAGGGAAGGTTGACGACGAAATTCTCAAAACTGCAGAAGCATAGTATAAGCTATTTAGATTTTTTACTTTATCCGTGAATAGATGAATGTATTTACTAGTTCTTTGTTGGCAAGCCGTAGTTTTCTTTTTTTACCAATAACAATGATATGATCACTATAAAAAATTTGTGTTGAAATGGTATACAGTCCATGAACCGGACACGAAATTCGACCGAGAAGGGAACAAACCATAGATAAATTAGACGGCAGGAAGCAAATTTTTCAGGGAGAATACAACTTATTGGTCACTGAAGAATTTATTTTCTCACATCCATCAGTAAAGTTCATTATGCGCATTTGAAAAAGAAAATAAGTTGCTTTACCTCACGAAAGTTTTTTTTTCTTGGATTAAGGGAAAAAAAACTTTTCTGCTTCATCGGAAGACGGCCAACTACCACGTTTTTGTATCAATGACTACATAAAAATTTTACACAGCTGTTGATAAAAAACGTGGTTTAGTTGCTTATAAAGTTGTAGCTCAGTTTCGTTAGAAGTTTGGAATTCCTTTCTTCAGGAAGAAAGTGTCCATTAAAGAACGACATAGAACACACGCATTTTCACCTGGGATTTGCTAGTAATGAAGTGTGGCATTTAGACAGATACGACATTTAATTATTTTGGAGACTTTCGTGTTTGTGAACAAGAATGGCTAAGACTGTTGTTGTAATGAAGAGTGACAAACGATTATTTTTTTAATCAAAGTTCTTCGTTGAGCTTTCTTTTCTTCTCTCACATGGAAATCATTACGAAATTCTAATGAAATAACTTAGAGGAGGCTTAACACACAACAAGCGATGTCATAAGACTCAAACAAGTCAATTCATGCCCACGTGATACACGCCAAATGTGGCATGCAAATTTAATTTTGGGACGTGCTGCAACTAAGCAATAATTAGTTGCAGGAAAATGGCGCCTCAGGCGCTGTCTTCTGCCGTGCATATGTAAGATGTATGTGCTCAGTGTATATATATTATTGTTATTGCATTTTAACGGTTTTAAGCTGGGAATGTACTGACACTATGAGCCTTGTAAAGAGATATTCTGTGCTTGTATGGTGTCCCTGTCAGTCCTAGATGTAAATAAAATGATTAGAAACCTGATCAGGGTAAGATTTGTTTTGAGTTATTCTTGATTGAAAGTATAAGAAGTTGCAACAGGGCTCATTAATCTTTTTGAAGGAGGAAAAATGACGTGATGTCACAGAGCATCCTAAGACAACGTGTAATTAAATGTGAGGTTACAGGTACAGTTACTGTTGTCATGCAGCTATGACGTCACGCGAATTGACTCTTATTGTTGTTCTTGTTAACGAATACCACTTAGATTAGCTATCTGTATCTAGCCAAGTCCTCATGATAAAGGGAAAGTGTATGAGCTTCAGGTATTCAAAACACCTGGGAACACCTAAGTATCGCCAGAGGTAGAGGAGAAACTGGCTCATATTTGTGTTACACTTGGAGGAAAAACTAGGAAAACCTCCAGCAGCCAGCCGGACTACAGCGCGCCATGCGTTGCTAAAGTGAACCTCGATCTGCCTGTTTTGAATAAAGCTGGTTCAAAGCACAGCCAAGATACAGCCCATGATTTTCTTCCTCCGATTCAAATTCCTCAGTCATAGCTGGCATTAACCCCTAGGTCACTGGTGAGCTTGAATTGACTCTATTTCCCTAGTAATGTATTTTCACTGAAACTTCCCTTGAATATTCTTTTCGGTCTTTTCAAGGAATTTTAAGGTATGCGGGAACATTAAGCTCTTCCATAATTACTTTTGCAGATGAAAAATATAGACAACACACCTAGAGATTTTTTGTTTCCTGCCATGCGTCTTATGGAAGACAGCAAAAGAATTCAACGAATTTTTCTCTTTCAGTTGTGTTTAATGCTTTTTACCGAACCATTTGAGAGAAAAGACGCTTTAATGGTCAATAAATACCATCCCCAAGCACCAGTAATGGGACCAATTTAGATTCATGAGATGGAATTTTCTTTTCGAAGCGAATTTTGATTCCTCCTTGTGGACTGCATATCGTTTAATTACAAA
Source organism: Araneus ventricosus (assembly GCA_013235015.1). Taxonomy (NCBI): domain Eukaryota; kingdom Metazoa; phylum Arthropoda; class Arachnida; order Araneae; family Araneidae; genus Araneus; species Araneus ventricosus. Next base: position 118,610 of record BGPR01001224.1, on the reverse strand, counting down.
TTTTATACCATTACGCATTTCGAAAGAGATAAAAATAGATTTGACTTCTTAAAATATAAAGAAAAAATGTTTCTTCTTTGTTAAAAATATTGAAGGTCAGAATACATTATATTTAAGTTTCAAGTGCTTATATACAATATTAACTCATTGTAACCTTGAAAAACTGGATTTGCGCATTATTATGAAATCCTTGTGTAGTGAAACAGGTGTCCAGGCAGCTATTATAGGTGTTTTAAGACTACTGGGCTATTTTTATCCCGAACTATTAGACGAAAATAGCCTCTGTTTCATTTTTTATCATTATCTTGATGCTAAATGCAGTTTCTATGCTCCTTTATGAATATATATTATAGTTCATTTATAATTATGTTGACCTTTTAAGATTGGAGCAAGAATATTATCCTGAAATGACTAAATGAATTTCGAAATCTTCATTATTTTAACGAATCTTTCATTTTCTATTAATGAAAATTTAATAAATGCATCATAAAAAACTTAAAGTGCATAATCGTAATAAATAACAATTATTCAACCTTTTTAAAATTATTATTATTTCTGTATTAAATTATATTTTCAACTATCTAAAAAAAGTATTTTCGAAGCTGTTCGGGAATTTTGAAGTATGCATTGAAAAACCGCTACTCGAAAAATATAACTCGCGCCTTTCGCTTTATTTTACAACCAAATTTCCGAAAAACGAATTTTTTCGAGCTGCTTCTTGTTCTCAAGAACCTCTTCCAAGCGAATTTGAAACATTTATTAATAGTTACCGAACTTTCCGCTTTATTTTTCCGAGTTTTAAAGAATGAAAAATCTTTCAAACTTCTAGAAATATATTTTTGAGTTGCCTTTATCAAGTTTTGAGTTACCAAACACAGTTTTTTCGAAATTCTTCTTTCATCAAATTATCTGAAATGTCCTTTTCTCAAAAATTCAGAAATTTAAACATTGAATATTTAGACATGTTTAAGTCTGAGCTATAAGCTATACTAAAAATAGCTAAAAATATGAATATTAAATGGTTGCTTTTCTATTTCCTTGAATACGAAGTATTTTAAAGTAAAAGTATTGTAATTGTAAAAAAATTCGACTTGGAGATTTTGATGAATATACACATTTTATACCCCTCTTTGAGTCTGAAAAAAATCACTTTTGGAATTATGTCTGTCTGTTTGTCGGTGAACACGATAACTCAAGAAAGCGGTGAACTAGACAAATGAAATTTGGTATGTGATCTTAAGACCAAAATTATAGATGTTGTCAATTTTGGATAGTTTTCAGGATACTCAAATTTGGAACCAAATCCGTCAAAGGGAAGTTTGTCTGTTCATCCGTGTAAATGTAAGCGCGATAACTCAAAACGAGCCTGATAAATGAAATTTGACACATGGTTTTATCATTATACTTGTAGATGTCTATCAAATTTCAGACAAAATCTGCCTATATAACATGTATTAAATGTTTTCAGTTTTTAAATGGAGTTTTTATTGTCCTTTTTCTCTCCATCGACCAGATGAGCAGTTGTATATAAAATATTTCTTTGTAATTAATTACCACCCATGGTTTCGGGTGATGCATGTAAATTAAAAGTCTCTTGCCCTCTCTGCCCAGGGTTTGGCGACTATGCCCCTTCTGCTGGGTTGTTTCTCTTTCCTCCGTCCTGTTGCAGGCCTTAAACCGGCAATTCATCTGTACTCCATTCCATCCATTTGTCCCAACACTGTTTTTTTCCACCCATTCAAGTCTAAAAATCAGGCACGACATCCATAGTGCGCTCCAAAGTGCGATATCACCGCTCTTCGATCCCCTTGTTTCCTCCCCACTCAGCGGAATTCTAATTAGGTAGCCTCGAAGCGAGGTCCCATTCTAGGCAAGCGCTTTGAGCTGCCGCTACCCTCGAATAAGGGTCCCACCTAAAGAATCAGCGCAAGAAGGCCTGGAATTTGGTTTGGTTGGAAATCCAGGTTTTCCCAGCCGCTATGTTATTTTTCGACCTTGACGATTGTTTTTTCTTTTCCGTGCTCCAAAATTTCCATTTTGGAAGAGGTATGGATTGCCTGCTTTAAACCCTGTGGGGTAGGCTGGGACGGAGTGAGTTATAGAGACAAAATCTGTCGATGGGTGGTCGATCTGGCGGTCTGTCTGTTTATGGGCATGGGAACGTGATAATTCAAATACGAAACTAACTAGAAAACAAAAATTTGGCATTTGTTCTTGACACCAAAATTTTAAGAATGTGTCAAATTTTGCACCCATTGGGACAAAGGGAAGAAGTTTACTTGGATCTCGTTTTTCTTCACCGCAGTTTAACACTGAACATGCCATATGGCGAAAGTTGAAGGGAAAACACTGCGGCTTGTTTAGTTTTGTATCTCTATATCTTGTAAAGTGTTATGTCTTTTTCACCCCTTTTTCTTCCCTAATAAATTTATTGAAAATAAATATGATAGCAAAAAATTCCTTAGCAATTTTTTTCTATAGGTTTAAAGTAATTTTACATTTTTTAAAAAATAATTTTAACAGGTATACGCAGATATGTCAAACATTTCCGGATCTAGCTTTGTGCAGCTCCAAAAATCGCTGTAAAAATTTGTGCTTGCAACGAATGTGACCTACAATCTAGACAAGTTAGTGTGTCACGTAACATAAAAATCAAAAGTTTTTGGATTCATCATCAACTTCATCACGAGGGTGCAATGTACATAACCGTTTGACTAACACAGTGATGTCGTTTGGCAAACTATCATATCAAGATAGCAAGTAACTATTGTTGCACACACGATACTTTTCTGTAATTTATTTGCACTCCATAGAGCAAGTGTTGGAACTTTTTGATATAACTATGTATATTTTACTGTTAAGTCTTATCATATGTTATAATTGTAATAAGTTATTCGTTATTTTTTCTTATCATCTATGTTACATCCAGTATATTTCAAGTAGCTTTATTCCTGTAATTCACAATTTGTATACACTCTGTTTCGCCATCAAAAGCCCGATTTTTTAAAAATTGATTTAAAAATGTTTTTGACTTTCATTTCTTGGATAAAATATGGGAAAATACTTCAAAAAATCCCATTTTGTTTTAAGTGTGGCTTATGACTAAAAAAACAATTTGTTACCAACTAACAATACTGGGCTGTAGTTCGGAAAAAAATTTCCTTGATAAAATTCTATAATATTAAACACAGATGAATTTTAATAACTAATAATATAGATAAGGAATTTCCTTCAGCATTGTAGAATAAAATATGGTATTCTCAAGCGTACAAACAAAGCACAAAAAGATGCAGCCTCAAGTGAAAAACATCATTTTATTTTTTTATCAGCACTCAGGTTACCATTTATATGTTGTAAATTGATTTAATACCATTTTCATTATGTATCCTATTGGCAAAAACATGCATAAGAGCTTCAGTCTTATTCTCACGATTTTAGAATATAAAATTGGTAATGTTACTTAAAGGCAACACTGCGCATTTAAGGGTTAAAAATTTTAAAATAAAACACTCAGAAACAGCATTTAATGCATTTCAAAGTCAAATCCCACATTCATCATTGATGATTCAACGCAACTTGTGGGCTACTTCATTTTGTCATTGACTGTACAAAACTTGCACCTTGAAGTCTCGATTCGATTTTTCTGATAGCTGCTATGACAAGTTGGCTTCCTTAGCAAATCAGTTTCAAGGAAAGGGGATCTCATTCCACATGAAGGAGTTTTCATTAGGTTAAGTGCAATCTTTCTTAGATCTTTCAAACAAGGATGGTTGCTTCTTTAGATCAAAGGAAATATTCTTGAATTGTTAAGAAGATTAAGAGAAGAAAATGAAGAAAGTGACTGGTTTTAACTGAAAATGAGATAATTCTAAACGTTATGTAAACTGCAACTGATGCGATCGATGTAACGCTCAAGTTGGGCGTATAATGTTTGGAATGCGTGAATAAAAGCATATGAGGTTCGACTACTATTTTATTTTTTACAACTTAAATCATGAAAAGTGAAAAAACGTAGAGAAGTCGGGAGACCGTTTACCCTCAATTCGGCTTGAAAAGGATTCACAAACATTTAACAATATTTGGGGAAAAGAGTTTTGTTAACCTTTTCAGCCCTAATGGGCATATACGTCCCGGAGATTAGACTTCAATCCTTATTGGTAAATAAATCCCATTTTTACATCTTTTTTTTATGTTTTCAGTGTTCGTAAGGAATTAGGGAATAAAATTATGATTGAAGAAACTTGGAAACACTCTCAGATTGCAAATGGCCGACTTTTGTTTTTGTTGTCTTCGTAACAATAATCTTGTTACGAAGCTGTAAATTTGTTTCCCTGACATGCTAATCTTATGGCAGGAAAGAGTGTTTTACAGATGTTTTACGGGAATAATCCCAGTCTACTATACGATTGGGACATATTGCCACAGATTTCCAGGAAATGGAAAAAGTAAAAAACTAAACTCATTGCATACTTCTTTTAGTATGTCAACACAAAATTAAACTATTTTTCATAGTTAAATTTTAATCATGCAAATGTCAGGTTGAAAGGGTTAATGGGGCTGCAAAGTTTAAAATAAATAAAATCTTATAAATTGCAAACTTCTCATAAATTGACCGGAAAACTATCAGCTTAAGTGCTACAAACCTATGTTAAAATCGTGGCTTCCTTTTGCAAATTTTTAGTTAAAAATTTGTTTTTTCATTTCGACTTGTGGCAGGCATTCGCAATTATAATCTGAAACAGCTTGTTTCCTGAAATCCTTAGCACTGGTAAGTAAGCAATCCTTTTAAAAGATTTAACAGCAATCCTATTAGATCCAATCAGTATTGCTGGCAATCTTATTTTTAGAAGTGCCAGTGTCAAAATCATTTGTAGCACAATTATCTTCCTAATGAATGAAAAGAATTACTCTATTTTAGTTCTTTAAAATGTTTTATAAGAAATCCATTTTTGGTGCAAAGGATTTAAATTAAATTTTGTGTAAGACATGAAATATTTCTCTAAAAAATAAAAAAAATTCACAAAGTGTAATTTGAAACTCTATTTAAATTTTCTTAATTTATTTAACAGTCAAGAAATAGATGATAAACTTTTAATAGAAATATTTGTTACGCACATGCAAATATATATATATGAAACAACAAAAACAATTTTTTTTTGGAAAATTAAAAAAATTAAATTACTATACAAGTACAAGAAAAAACATCTTTGTCTCTTGTTTCTTATGTTTTGATATATATATATATAGAGAGAGAGAGAAATATTTTTACTTTTCTATATATAGACGTATTTCATTATTATTTGTGATTGAATGCTGATATTGACAAATAATCTTAAATCGATTTCCTATATGTAACCTGTGAACAAAGTTATCATTCTCTTTTGAATGCTTGGGCAGGAAAAATGCAATATTTCAGAAATTACCATGAACGTAAATCCAAATTATCATCCCTTTCCATTGAATTGATCTTGGATTTGTTTCTTAAAACAGTAGTTTTCAATAATTTTTAGCTTCGCTTACCATCTGAAAATACGAAAGCAACTTGCATACTCCTTATGCAAATTGAAAAAAAATTACGTTCGGCGAAATTGTTAGCTCAAAAAACCATACTAGTAGCGGCAAAAAATTTGGTATTTTTTAAAATTCTAATCATTACAAAAATAAACAGAAATTGGGCGAATATAACTATTTAATATTCTGATTTCTTTCTTACGCGTTTGTTGTAGTCTCCCATGTTCGCAAATACTTCTAATAGGGGAGAGTGGGGTAAAACCGGGTACCCCTGATTCTGGTGCCATTATTTTCCCTATCTAGCAAACAAATACTAAATTATACTCTATTGGTTAAGAAAAAGGAACAGTCATAGTGGTGTGTTGTAGCTGTTGAATTCACTGCATCTGTGAAGACTTGAGGCCGCGGTGGCTTAGTGGTAAGGTCTCGGCTTTGGGGCTGGAAACCCAATTCCACTGAAGATCCGTCGTGAATTGGGCCTGTTGGACGTTAAATCATACGTTGGGAGCCAAAAGGTGTGGCCGGTGGTGTGGTGCGGTGCGGAAGTTTGGAGAGGGGGATGTCAGCTCAGGGGCCGTCCTCGTCATCTGACCGAGGTTCAAAATTACGAGGTTCGTCCCAAAATAGCCCTTGTATTGCTTCAAAACGGGACGTTAATATAACTAAACTAAACTAACTGTGAGGATTTATTTGTTTTAAGACGTCAACTCTCTAATGTTCGTTTGGTTTAAAACTATCCTTACTTAATAATCATTACAGTCATAAAAACTATATTTAGCCCAGCTTATTATACGTTTACTAAGGATTTGAACCCAATCAAACAATAAGAATTTACTCCAATAATTATGAGGTTTTATTTCTTTTTTTATAATTTCTGCACTCGGAGTAAAACCGGGTATTCCAAGGGGCGTAAGACTGGGGCAGTCAGTATAGATGATTCCTCCAATGAAGACGATAAAAACACATCAGACGTTGATTATTTATATTTTAATGATGTATTTTCTAATTTAAATAAAGAATAAGGGTTAATCCCATGCAGAAACTGTCTTAGCTGTGTCCATAAAAGCTGCAGTGGCGCTGAGGAAGAAGACATCTGTTTTACATGTGAATTTTGTGACTAATATTCTTAAAATTGTCATATGAAATAAAAATGATTGCTACTTTTCCACTGAAAATATAGTTTTCCTTATTTCCCATAACGTTAACATGTGTACCCAGTTTTACCCCACTAGTGGGGAAAAGCCGTGTAGTTTGACTTTTTTTTATAAAAAATTCATTGATAAAAAAGTAATAAAACTATAACTTTTCTGGAAATGTATATTGTACTCCGATAAACAATGAATAGTTTAATAAAATTTGACAAGCTCTGTGTCGAATAGATTAGCTCCAACACACCTTCGAACCTTAGCTACCCGGGTTTACCCCACTTTCCCCATATAACCTCTGTCTCATTCATCTCTTTTGCCAAACTGCTAATGCCTATCATGTGTTTAGCTAAGAACAACTGTTTTAACATTTCTCGTGGGTGAGGCTCAAATGTAAACACAAATTGGATGAATATAACAACTGAATGCCCTCATTTCTACCTTACGTGTTTGTTGTAGTATCCCATGCTCAGAAACATATCTAATAGCTTCTGTCTCACTCATCTTGCATAACGAATCACTGAAACCTATCATATCTGTCTGAGAACAGCTGTCTTAGCATCAGATTCGGTGAAACCCGCTTGTTAACTACCTCCAGTGCTAAAGGTCTTAAAGTTAGGTTACATTACCTAAGCGGTAGAGATAACATGCCACTAGAGCTCACTGAGTATTGCTGACAGGTGAGATACCTCCTCGCCTGCGATAAATGTGCTAAACCAAAGCTTCTCAAACTATAGTTCACGACCCCAAGTAGTGTCATGTAGAACACTGAACAGTACTGGTGTCACGCATAAGCGCCTTATTGTTTCAGATTTGTCAATGTTTGTAATAAGAATAGTAAAAAAGCAATCACCGTAACTTTAAACATTTCACTGAAACTCGAATAAATTTCACTAAATAACTATTTTAATTTGATTTTACTTTGCTTTATCATACATGAATGCTTAATTTTTGTATTTATCTTCTAATTCTCGTGTCGCGACAAAATGTTTTCACTTGAAAACTGGCTGCGAGTAGAAAAAGTTTAAAGAAGTCCTATTTTCAGCAAACGCATGTTACTCAGCCTTTTCGCGAAGTGCTAAGTCTAGTAAACTTAGGAGCTTAGCAGAGAGAATTTTTCAAATACGTTGTGATTTACGTTTATGCTAGTCATAACACAGTGAGGCGTTATGTTCCTGTTTTAAAGAAGAGCACTTTAGCGACTTTTGCTATTTTCTTTTCCTGTATATTTTAGACGGGCATTTATGACACTCTTGCCAAATGCGTAAATATATGCCACTTAAATATCATATTCTGTTGCAAGTACCGAAATAAATCTGAAATCTCCTTCAGCTTTTAGTCAAAAAGTTTTTCTCATATTCTGACGAAGAAGTGGTCTCCTGTAGTGGCTTGCAGAAATAGGACATTGAGAAAAGGTATTTAGTGGCGCGTTTCTCTTTCTCCTGTTAAAAGTTCTCTGTGTAAATCACCATTACAGGAATCACGTAGTTTTCGGTATGGATCGTATGTCTTCACGAAAGAGTCATTTGGATAGTATAAATTCATCAAATAGATACTTACTGTGATTACAATCTTGCTCGGATCTCATTTCTAAACCAGCCCTACGACGAAACTCGATCTTTTGAGAAGTATTTTCAACGTGCTTACTCTGGCTTGAGTACGTAGGTCCCAAAACAATAGTAAATCTGGCAGAAAACGAAGTATTTTTCCTTTATATTGGTTCTTTTAAGGTAACGGTTAAAAGAATTATGAAACTAAGAATAATTAAAACAAAAAAATTCCATTTTTCAATTTAGATTAGATAATGAATAGATTGAAACATTCTGAAGATGTTTCATCTGAATTCATGGCTCCTTTCAGACCTAAGAAATGAAATACTCTCCTATCCAACTCGATTATATATATATATATATATATATATAACACCTACTCCGACCCAGCCTATCCGGAAGGGTGTAAGGCCATATCACGGACCGGAGGGGACACCGATAAAATATATGATATTTATGGTTGGTCTACAAAGGTGTCTAGTCATGGAAAAGGTAACAGAACGCATAATTGTGTTAGTGATACTAAAATGTATGGCTGATTCACTAATTATCGATAAAATATTTGTGACAAGATCATGGTATAATTTTATAAATTTCATCATTCCTGTGGTATTTTCCTTTCGTATAAAGACTGTTAAAACGACGCCTTTCTTGCGATGAAATATTTTTGGTTATAAAAGAAATAATTCTGTTTTCAGTTTTTCTTTTGTGCGAAAGTTTTTATATCTATGCTCAATAAGCTTGCTATGATCATCATGATCAACCATATTTTTGATCTGTACTCAATATAACTACTTTATTTGTTGATATTTTTGCTATCAAATTTAATATTAGAGACTAATAAAAATAAATAGAGAACCAATAAAAAGAGAAAAATAGATAATACATGCTTTATGTGTTATTAGATTTCTTTATAAGCTCAATTGTAACTACAGAATTGAAAAATATATGAATCATTTATTTCTCAAAGAAGTAATTACATCTGTCTATGCAATAGAACAAAATAAAGAAACCAAGGTAACACAATGGCGGAAACCCTCTTCTTGTACGTCTTCAGGGGTCAAAACAGGAAGCAGGGTTTCAAATCGGACTTTTTTCTGTTTAAGGGCATGGCATTTGTCAAAGAAAGCCCAACTTTTGACTCGAAAAGTCGGAAAGTGGAATGGAAAAGAAGGTAACATCCTCGAGAAATAAAAGTGAAAAAATAAAAGAGAAAAAATGCTCAAAAAAGAGTCATCATCAATTCAAAACCTGTCTATACAACGAACACTCCAGTTTACATATTTTTCAAATTTCAGTATGAATGTTTCTGACGCAACTTAGAAGATTGCAACTTGCATGCAACCATCTTAAGAACGGCACATTTTTAATATATATTCTAGATTGCATTTCATATGCCAATTTATTCTTCAGGGATCTTTGAATGTTTTTTATTTATATTCGCAGACCGTTTTGCAACGTATGCATTAATAGACACATATTAAAAAGGACTGAAAGATTTCTAAACTTCATGAAGTATGTATCCTGTAGAAAACAACAAATGAAAAGTTAACTGCATGATAATTTTCGTTGCCGATGAGAATTAAAAATACAACATTTCTTTTCAGAAAAATGCTATTTTAGGTTCAGTCTTACTCAGTTTTAATTAATGATTGCATATTAGCATATATCTCTCATGCCAGAAATAATTAGGATACTTTTTGATGCTTCAAATTATATTTTTTTGGAACTGCACTGCATGAAATGTCGAAATAGCACTTTACGTAAGCAAATTTCCGAACTTAATTAAATATTCGATTTCAGAGTATAAAAATAGAAACTAGAAAACATTGCTTGCGTGAGTAAATTTACTAATTAGCAAAGTTTTATATATATTCACTACAGCCTACTTTCACTAATTTGTGTAAATAACGTAAATAATTCTTTTATGTGAATAACGTTCGGTCGATTAATGAATTAGTTATATGTATTATTTCCGGTTTCGTTGTGTGACTAATAAGTTACAGCAGCATTGAGCAATTCTTAGACAAGCAATTCTTTTAGCCTCGTCATAATCGGGCACCCATTTGTAAAATAGTATGCTACACTTTTGTAACAAGAAGGATTATCTTTCACAGGCATGTAAATAAATATATGTATAAAAAATTTGTTGCGAGATTATTTTTCAGTGTAACTATCTTTTGTAGTTGTTTATCATCAATGCAAATCAAGTCCCTGCGAGTTGGTAGTAATCGCTTTTAAATGTTAACAATGTTTAGAAAATTAAAATGGAGTTAATTAATGTGACGTCATATTCAGTGGATAATAGTAACCCATCATGTCATCCAACATCTCATAACGCATTTCCTTACAAAGAGTTGCGTCGTTATTTCCTTTTTCCAACTACAAAATGCGTAATACATTCCGAAATTAAATCGGCGCGGCGTATTTTATACTTATTATATGAACATGAATTGACTTCATGTGCCCACTATTAATACTGGTTAAGCTCGGTTAAATCTGAAAAACATCAGAAAATATCTAGGGATTGTATCATGATAAGTTTCAAAAACAAGAATCAAAAACCTTTAAAGATTCTTTTTTTAAATATTAACCTGGATTTTTTTAACGCGCAGTCCCATGGTGGGCTGGCTTTAAGATAAGGAGGATTCCATGGTCGAAACCCGATACCTTCAAAAATCTGTGTATCTGAGCTTGGGCCATGTTAAATTTGGTCTTCGCGGGTCAAACGGTCTCGTTGGTGTAGCGTGACAGTTTGGAGAGTGGGTGCCGTCACTGGTGTCGTCCTAGTCATTTGACCATGGTTGAAAATTATCGAGTCCATCCTAAAATGGAGCTGGTGTAGTTTCAAAACATGACTTTATCATAAAACTGAACTAAACTAAGTTTTTATATTTCCCAGACGCATTTACATTCTGAATTTTCTCTCTTTACAGATGAGGAGCTAGAACGTTTTATAGTGAAAATTATCAATTCCAACAACAGAGGAGTGTCAGCGGCAGGCAATGTTAGCAACGAGCTAAACTGGAGCTTTGGTCAGTCCATATTTTTCTCTAGCACAGTTATTACTACTATAGGTGAGTCATATTTTATTTCGATCTTTAATTAAAGGTAATGACTGGCTTTCAAAATCCGAATAATTGACAAAATTATGATATTTTGATAAATAATACTCCTGCATAGTCTTCAAGACAATTTTCTTCGTTTGGGCATAAAATACGGCATTTATACTCATATTTGAAACACAAGAGCAACGACTGCTTATTTAAATTCCGGTAGAAGAAAAAATGAGGGTATTTTTCAGTTCTTTAAGGTATCTCCAAACCCCACTCTATAATGACATTGTCACAGATGTAGAGGTTAACATTACAAATGAAAAAAAACATTATCATGTATTTATTTGGAAAGCTTAAAGTACTTTTTTGTTCTTATAATGAAAGTAGAAATATTTCGTTTATTATCTAAATTTTTATGCAGTTCCCCGGTCCTATTATTGCTATTTAGTAAAATATTCTTGGCAATTAACATTTTAAACAGAACAGTTCCACTTTTCTGCGACTGAAACTGACCTAGTTATGGAGATCACAGCCCCCGGTCATATTAGTCATATTTAGTAAAATATTCTTGAAAATTAATTTTTTAAAGAAAAAAAAGCTCCACTGTTCTTCGACTGAAACTGACCGAGTTATGGCGCCTTGATTTTCATAATTTTAAACTAATCAACAGTCGACTGGAGCAGCTGCTGCGATTTGATTCTTTCTCGAGACGGCCATTGAAATGGTCTAAAATAGTCTAAAACGGCGATGTTCAAAGCTTCATATCTCGGTCAGTTTTAGTCGCAGAAGAGTGGAACTTTTTTGTTTAAAATAATAGTGTATCAAGAATATTTTACTAAACATGACTAATAAGATTGAGGGACTGTATAAAAATTTAGCCTTCGTAACTTTTTCAGCAGTACATTTATGTAGCTCAAAAAACATAAAATATAATTTTTTTCGTCAAGTAAAGCATTCTTTAAAAATTGAAGTATATGCATGTCTGACGGTTTAGAAATTAGCCACTGGGTCACGTTTAGCCCGTATAATTACAAAAACTTAGATTTAAAAATTTTGCGTAGAACATTTTGACTTTTCTTTCTCATGTTTAAATTTATATACATTTCTTTCTAATAAATTAAAAATCTATTTAGTTGATACTATTAAGAAGATGCAAAGAATTACAGAATGTGGTTTAACAATAAAGTAAATTTATTATCTTGAAACAACTAGTAACACAAGAGAACTTGCCCATAGCTTGTGGTACTCAGTATTTATACACTTGATAAATATTTCAGAATGATTCGGCTAGAATTTTTAAGAGAGATCTAGAACTGCCTAGAACATAAATAAACAATAAATAACATTTTAAATTAAAATACCAGTCCTTGGATTAAACTACTGTAGCCTAAACACGAACAAACAGATTTGCAGGCCAATTATCTACCACTGAGCCACGCGGACTAAGATTCTTTGGGTGACAATACTTTGACGATTTTAAAATATTTAGTAAAATTTTGATCAGAAAAGTAAACTCCTTCGTGCCTTTAAAAATTTTTAACACTTATTTTCAATAAAAATATAAATTATAAAATGCAAGGCATATAGAAGTAAATCATAAATAAACTTATCAAAAAATTTTATTAACAAAATCCAATCTTCTAGAACAACTTTCGAAATATCAATTTTTCTACTTTGTGAATTTCGAGAAGAACCCTGAGTTTCTCATAAACTCACAACTCACGATCCATCAACTCCAAATGTAGTTAATGAGCAGATATAACTGAATTTTGAAACTTTTCTTTCATGTTCAACTCAACCAACCGCTCTAAGTCAATTTAAGTTCGAGAAAAGAAATTCGCCGGAAAACTAGTTCATTTAATGTTGCTTGGTTTAGTTTCACATCTTTCAGAATTAAAGCTTTCTTTCCCAGAATCGAATCTTTGTATAGCCATGCTCCGTCTAGTTTCATTTCCCAATAACCTTCGTTTATGAAAAAAGAAGATATCTGATTACATACTGGGACAAAAAATAACATGGAAGCTTTGGATGGATAGTTTCTTGCGTTGTTTTCTTCTTGTAAAAGCCAACTGGAGAAAGGCAATTATGTTACCGTAATTCTATGTGACGAAATGAAACCTTATTTTATTGCTTTCGCAGAAAAGTAGCAAAGCCATTCAGACGTGGTATTTTGTGTGTAATACGGAACATTTCAGATCTACAAACGAATGCTTGGAAAACTAGCTTTCATTCTATACGAAAATTTGTTTCTCCCTGGAAGGGAGATAATAAAATAATTCGTAAAAACTGCGAAATTTCAAATGAAAATATGGGAAAACTGATTGTAATTTATTAAAAGAAATGAATATTTCTTTTTATGGAAAGCAAGTAGATTTTTTTTAAATCAAAAAGCAAAGATAATTTCTTATGTAAAATATTGAATATCGTTCTTCATAAGTTAGAAAGCATTCGTAATTTTTACTTAAACTAATAAAATTAAACAAATTTGTCAAACAAAAGAGGAAAAGAATTGAAGTTTTTAATACTGATTAAATTAAATTTAAGCTTTAAAAAAGATTCCACAGTCAATTTTTGCGAACGTTTTTTTATAATCAATGTAGTGATACATCTTATTTAATTATTTAGTTAGAACATTATCCACGTAAGACATGACTTTATTACATATTAAATACATTATTAGATTACTTACACCTGAAAAATGTGTAGTTTAAATAAAGCAAAAATACTTTTCCCATATTTTAACCACTGTTTAAATTTCTTGAGAAAGTATTGCAAGCATTAGCTTCATCTGCATAAGTCCATAGCATCAATTACAGCTTTGTTAAGTTTTGTTCTGTGTTTCTTTTCAATCAGGCTGATTTGTATTGAGACAAAGAATTGACAGCTACAGAAAAGTTGTTCACTTTGTAACAACATTACCAAATTTCAATTTCAATTCAAATCTAAATTCAAATTTCACCAAATCAAAAATCAAAAAAAAAAATGTTTAGGTAACTAGCTTGCTGAAAATTTGCTGTCTTTGGGGGGAAAGGAACAAACTAAAACAGATCTACATTGTCCTAAAGCGCCGTGAAGCAGATTCTTAGATATAGGGGTTTTATTTTTATTGAATTCAAACAAAAGCATCTAAAACATATCGCCGCTGTTATTTCAAAATGTCTTATGTCGAAAACCGTATACAGCAACACATGCGAAATTATATGTTACAGCTAGAACCGATAGCGACATATTGCATTTTGTGACAACATACAATAATCATTTATCACATACAGCAGTTTGAGACGAGATGTAGCTAACCTATACAAGTGTTTTGCATCAATAAAATATTTTTGTAAATGTGACATAGAACATTTTTATATAACATTGACGTTATGTGTCTGTCTGTTTCTTCAATTCAAACAAGCAAAAATAGTATTGAAAACCATTTCCCTATCTCCGAGTTCTGCTATAACATATCTTATTAAAATTTACCAAATAACATTTATGGCATACTGTTGCAAAAACTGGTCATGTCATAAAGTCTGCAGAGTGACGGTCGTCATGGAAACAGCTATCGTACCATTTCACGAAAGGAGAAAAATGGCAGAAGTATTATCTTCATTTAGTTCGTAGCGCTGTCTTTCGCTAGTCAGTTCTGAATTAAATTCTTTAGAGTATAATCTACAGATAATTAATGAAATCCAGTTTCTACGGCAACAGACGATGGCATAGTTTATGTCGGGGACAATTTCCTTAATTGTTAGACTGTGAACTTTCTTTTATTTACTAACTTCGCTCTTCAAGTGCTTATTTTTCTACGTAAATGTACTCAAAAATAATGAAAAATAATTTTAACAAAAATGGCGTCGCGGGAGTAACATTTTAAGAAGCCCTGTTACCGGAGATCATTTAAATAGATGGATGAGAATTGAAATTTTATCAAATGTAGAAAAGTTCCAATCTATGTTTTTTCTCGCTATTTTTGCCTTAACACCTTTGCTTGTATAATATCCATGGTAGAAATAGAATGAATTTTGTCTTAACAGTCCGAGAGCGAGTTATGAATCATGACAAACAAAATTTGATGCTTAATTTTGATTTTGCTGACGCTGCTTTTAATGAATTATAATTACAGTGGTTGTATATGCTTTACGTTTACTTTATGAGTTATCCGGAGACCATTTATCAAACCATAGTTCTGTGCAGATGTTTCCAGAACGCTATTTACATGTTTTTTTGGCTTTTATGTAGCGTGTTCAAGAGCTCTTCAGTACTTTTTCTGATGTCTGATTAAAATTTTTAAGCATTTCTATGAAAAAAAGATTTCCTGCTTGTAAAAAGAAACTTCTCTTGTCAACAGTTATTACAGAAACTCTACTGAATACCCACAAGTTTGAGTCAGACCTACTTAAAAATTGACTTAGCTCAAGATCTGGGGAATGGTTAAATGCGAGTATCATCAAATAGGACAACTTGTAATAATAAATGAGTTCCTCATTTTTTTAAAACTTATAAAATATATTAGATTCTGATACTGCATTCCATTCATTTATAAAATAAAAACTCCATTCGTATTTCAGACAATCATAAATAATGTATACTTATAAAAAGTATTAAATTCTTAGGATCTGCTTACAATGTTTGGATTTCAGAACTGATAAGTGGACGTAGTCATGCAATTGGGAACAAACTCCAAAAAGCACATTTGCGATAAAATTGTTTTCGCAAGAAATTGCAAAGGAATTCTTGTATTTTCACAAAATTAATTATTATATTATATAAGCAATGGATTGGTATTAGTTCAATTCGCATCGCAAACTGCATTTTTAGGACACAGTTTTCAATACTGAACCCGTAATCCATAAATTAATATTTAATTCTTGACTGCATAACTGTATCCAACACATCGACCTTTTTATGAAGCGTTCAAAACATGGCTTACAAGATCCGAAAAAGGATTTTAACAGATAAAAAGTTAGCAAAGATTATAGTAAAGAATTTTATCAAAAAATTTACTATTTCAAGATTTTCAACTGAAATGTCCATAAACTGATGTTGCCACTTTTTACAACTTTAAAAGCTTACTATTGTACTTTATCTCCTAACGTACACGCGACTTTTATCACGTGTATGATCTCCGGGTAATGGTTGCCAAGTAACTAAGACTTTTCTTGGAAATAACCAACTTTTATTTTGAAAAAAGGAAAGAATGACTCGTTGCCAAAAATGAACGCTTGAAGATTTCAGACTAGTAAAAGCATTTTTTTTCCTTCGGCGATTTATTAGGTAGTAGTCTCTAGTTTCTGGATTTCTTCCATGTTTGGTTCAAATCCAAGAATCTGTTATGAATAATACAGTATATACGGCATTATTATTCTTTGGCAGGCTATGGACATGTGGCTCCTTTATCTGAAGGGGGGAAGATTTTCTGCATTGTGTACGCCTTGATTGGTATCCCTCTGACGCTGATCCTTCTGACAGCGTATGTCGAGCGACTGCTCATTCCTAGCACTCTTTTCCTGCAATTCATGAACTCCCGACTTGGACATCTCTACCAGCCTTTCCACATTCGGATTGCTCATCTCGCCTTCGTCGGGGTAAGTTTGAAGTGCATTATATAACTTTTTTCACTTTGATTGGCTAGCATTTTTTCTGATATAACGCCACGCTATTTTATTTCAAATTTGAATTTATTTTATACTATGAGTGACTATTAATGAAAACATTCTTATTGAACAGAGGAGAAGGTGTTTCTTTCCAAATTCCTTAACGGAATTTTTATAAATTAATATCAAAATAGAAGTGAAATTAAATTAATTACTACTTTCGTGTTATTCACATTTAGCTAAATGATTTCGTAGAGTTGAGTTAGTTTTCATCGAATGAACGGAGAAGATAAAATAAATAATAGTACTTACTTGCTGAAGAATATGTCTTTATTAAAATAGTTCTTCATTTGAGGGCGTGTGATTGTTTCTTCTTTTTTAATAATATGAAATACCCATTAGCGACTCACTACTTTCACATGGAAAATGTAGATTTTTTGTGTCTTTTTACAATATGTTATACCATGACAATAACTTTCTATGCTTACGGACGTGTTTTGAGGTTCAATACAGCTTGATTAGCTTCTTTACCAGTAGCGTAACTACAGGGTGGCAGAAATGGCAAAATGTCAGGGACCCACGGTCTCAAGGGTGCCGACCGGAGTTTTTACAATTACATAATCACGTGCAGGACTGGAAATGATATTCTAAGTTGGGGATCAATTTGTTTGGCACGAAATTGAAATATATTCGTCTGTTAGGGAACTTGCAAATCTACCAATTATATATTTAAAAAATGTACCATCGAGTTTTCCTGCTCTGTTTACTGCATAGATCTTATTTTAAATTATTCCTGTCACTCCGGCTAAGGACTAAGGAATTCTATGTGACAAGAGATGTTGCGTAATCTAGCAACACTATCAATTGGTTTTTGAAGAAGTTATAGATACTTTTGATGAAATGGGAGATCGAAATAAACAATTTAAATTAGTTTGAAAATATTGCTTATTTACAAAAAATAAATAAAGTTGTGTGAAATAAAAATGTAAATAAATATTGAATTATTTCCTTACTGCTTCGAATTTATAGGAGCCCTTAAAATCAGCTAACACTATTACAAAGAGTGATAAAGCATCTCAAAATAATTAGTGAGAGTGACGAGTTCAATTTTATAAAAATCCCACCCAAAACATCTGTCGTCTAGTTATGCTACGGGTCGTTAACAGTATTATCTAAATTTATTTTCTTTTCATTATTTACTTTTCTGCAATAGCCTTCTAACGCTCTTGAAGATAAGTCGAGTCACCTGAATGGAATTTCTAATGAATTTGATTTGGGATGTTTAATTAACTGAATTAAACTGAATGACTAACTGATTAACCTAAAGAACGCCTGAAGCGTTTATCTCCTCGTGTAATAAATAATCATTAATAGTCGGTAGTTACTATTTTCATTTAAACATTTTTTTTTCCTTTTACATCCAAAGCAGCAAAATATTTTTTCCCGAAAAACATTTTTTCTTCATATTTTTTATGAAACATACATCTTTTTCTGAAAGAAAGATGTTTCTAAAAATATTAAGTGAAAGAAATTATGTATTGAAACAATTTTGCAGAGTTAAAATTTTTTGGATTAAAAATAAACAGAAATAGAATGGAAAGTTTTTTTTAAATGAATGCTGATTGAGAAACTTGCTGCCTAAAGTAAAATATGTGCAATGCTAGAATCCTTTAATACGAATGAATAAAATTAAAACATCTTAGAATTATTATTATTTTGTCTTTTTCTGGAATTTTTTTGATACATTTTCCATAATGTTAATGCATTTTAAATTTAAACTTTTTTACTCACTTTTATTTAACTTGACTTGTTTCAAGTTTGAAAAGACGGAGTTTCGTGTCAAACTCTTCTCGATGACAATTCACTATTTTAATATTTTCAGAATTTTATTACCTGTTAATCGATTAATTTGATTAAATTTTGATTTCACACATGTGACGGCACCTGGTAGTGAATTTGAGAAAGAATTGCTTACAAGATTCTACAATATTTATAATAGTGAATTATAAAATAACGACACAAAAGTAGAAAATAATTAAAGTTAAAAAATGCTACTTTTTAGTATACAAATAAAATCTTGGTTCTTTTACTAAGAATATCCAGCAAGACTTTTATTTTAACTCGTGTCATTAGTGAAATAAAATTGAGTGTAATCAACATTTAATTATTATAATATACAATACAGAGTGTACACAAATGAAGTGGCAAATTTCAAAAATTAATAAAAAAATCTAAAAATGTTGGAACTATGGTATTTTTTAAAAATAAGAGCGCATCTCAAAAAGTTTTTTCAGATAGGTAACGCGGCGTTACGCCGTTCTAAATCTGTTACAGCTAGGAAATTCCGTACGCAATGGCTATCGATCAGCAGAAGTCGATGCGCGTTTTCTGGTTTCTTTTTTTAAAGTTTTTCTTGAATATCACGAAAACTCTTCAGTTTTCACACTACATGCGAATTAACAAATTAAGGAGCGTAAAATTCCCTAAAAATATATGCTTTTATTTTTCTTCCAGTTTTAATATTTTCTCAGATAATGGCTCAAAACAAAGGTTTGATTTCCAGTAATTTACGACCCCCTAGACCACCAAAATGACATGTTACCTATCTGAAAAAAAACTTTTTGAGATGCTCTCTCATTTTAAAAAAATCGTAGTTCCAACATTTTTAGGTTTTTTTTATTAATTTTTGAAATGTGTCACTTCATTTGTGTACAACTTGTACATTTGAACAAACACCTAGTAGATTACAGCGAGTTTCCGAGAAAAAAGAAAATTAGTTTTCATTTCTTAGTAATGAAAGCAGAAGAAATTGATAATGAGAATTCTGTGTGAAATTTTGGATGGTGGCTCACTACAGATTTAAGTCGGAATTCCTAATACTAATACCTTAGAATTTATCTCTAACACTGAAAGAATGAAAACCGAATACGTGATTTATTTTGTTTTGGAGTGTTTAAAAATAAATCTTCTTTTGCAAAAGAATATTATAAACAGCGAGAGCTGATTGAAATCTTCACCTCGGATTCCTTCACAATATTATTTTATAGCATAAATAATTAAATATAACAAATGAAGAAAATAATTCTTGTTTAATTAATTATACAGAGCATTAATAAACTTCGCGTGCAATTTAAAATAGATGCAACTTTGTTAGTAGCGTCCCTAAACTCGGTCAATCGGATTTATGACGAGGGTCTCGCACCGAGTTACCTTATGAGTAGATCAGAAACTGAATAATTTCATGAAATCTAGCCAAATTTGTTTCATGTATTCACAAGCCAACGTATAAACGTTTCCTGCTTTAAAAATTAATGCTAATTTATTATAATAACAAATTTCAACATAGAAAATTATGCGTTAATATTTAATCATTTCGAATATTCCGACAGAAAATAACATTGTTCATAGTTGGAACCGTTCAGTTTTATCTTTTTACAAGAGTTTTTGTTTGCTTAGTGTAATAAATAATTTTTTCTAAACAGGAAAGGTGATTCTTACAAAGAATTTTATTAAAAATTCCATAAACCTCTGCTTGTTCGAATATAGTTTTTCAAAGCTTAAAATAATAATAAAAAAAGAAATTATTCAAAATCTTCAATGCCACAAGAAAGTCTATCTAACCTAACATTGCTTTTCACAGAAAGTAAAATATGCTGTGACTTAAATTTGAGTGAAATTATAAAAAATGAATTTTTTGAATTTTAAAGCAAGCCGAAAAGTTTCATTCATTTTGTTTTTATTTTATATTTCTATTAATGGGCTATAAGTTGAGTATTACTATTTAGATGACATACATGTCGTATATGTTCCTTTCTTTCATTAAAAAATACAGATTTTATTTATTTATCACTTTTTTATTTACTGATGACTCCACTCCGTATTTGTACCTGGGCCTCAAAATCCAAATGGTGAAGCTGATTGGGAATACATCAAACTGGTGATATGTTTGTTTCAGCGTAAGGTGAATAAAAGCAAAATTGATTTCAAAAAAACTGAACATCATTGGACGAACATGTAAAAAAAGTTGTTTGCAGAAGTCATAGAAAGCGAGTCACGCGGTTGTAACGATAGTACTACTTGTTACTAGCACTGATGCATTCATTCACAGCTTGTAAAGTTAAGAAGTCAGTCCATGTATTACTAGAAGTACCCTCACGACGTTGCACGTGGCATCTTGACTTCAACAAAATAAAAAAATCCTACAATGACATAAAATAAAAATTAAAAGACGAAATAAAAAGAGAAAAATGAATTTCATTGCACGCCGCCAGTCCATGAGATAGTAACAATACATTCTGGGAACGTTTACTTTGTAGAAAGCTTCACTTCGGATCTGCGACAGGAAACGTAATTTAAAAAAATTATTTAAAAATCGGAGAAAAATATATTTTAACCGTTCTTATTTTAAATGAGGGAAACATGTTCCATTTATTACCTCAAAAAATTTGAAAACGATAACAAAATTAAAACGTCGGATGCAGGGCAATAATTTTAATTCTTAAATTTTTTCGGGAAAACTGACTATATTTTAAAATTTCTTAAAATTCAGTAAATTAAGTTAGACGTTCAAGACAAACTTAACGATAATTGTTTGTTCAATCCGATGGTGTATCTGTTTTCTTCCTACGATTTTCAGAAACGATATTATAGAGAAATGAGTGTGAAAAATCCCACAAAACACTACAAAATATTAAATAAAAAATTTTCTGGATTAAATTTTAAAATTCGGGCTTCGAAGTGCATTGAGTCATCATTACGACTAAATGTGCGCCAAATTTCATGGCTATAAGTGCGATAGATTCGTCTGGACATCGCACACATACAAATAAACAAACACTTTCTTTTATAAGTATATAGAAGTATAAGTATAGACAATTGTTTGCTCTATCTGATGGTGCATCGATTGTTCCTCTACGATCATTATTTCTCATGGATCGGCCAAAAACGTTTGAAAAATCACCCAAAAAGCAGCACAAAACATTAAATAAAAAATTTGCAAAATTAAATTTTAAAATTTGGGCTACGAATTACATTGAGTCACCATTACGACTACCTGTGTGCCAAATTTCATGGTGGAAAGTGCGATAGTTTCGTCTGGACACCGCACACACACATACACAGACATTGCCTTTTATAAGTATAGAGATTAGTTCAGCTTTCAACAATGAAAGAGAAACACACAATTAAATATTTGTTTAAACATTGAAAACGATTTGAACTGCGCGGCAACAATGAAAAATATTGTTGCAAATTATACCAAAAAATATTTTTAAAATTTATTAAAATTAGAGAAAATATTGTAGAGCAACTTTTTCGTTTAAAATAAACTTCATTAGAACGGAAATTGGTTGTTCTTTCTTATGGTGTATCTATTTTCTTGCTACGATTATTAGAAAAACTGCAATGGAGAAATGAGTATGAAAAATCACCCAAAATATCACAAAATGTTAAATAAAAAATGTTCTAGATTGAATTTTAAAATTCGGGCTTCGATGTGCATTGAGCCACCATTAGAACTACCTGTGTGCCAAATTTCAGGGCTGTAAGTGCAATAGTTTACGTCTAAACATCACGCACACACACACGCGCACACACACACGCGCGCACACACACACGCACACAAACATTCCCTTTTATATATAGAGAGAAGATGTGTTTAAAAGGCTTATCGTTTAAAAGGTTTACGTTTCTTGAATGAGAAGCAAAGTAAATTTTTTTTAATTGATCAATTAAAACTAAGCAGCATTTTAAATTGAAACACTTGTCTTAGGTATTCAATTGTAGACATCGTGATTTTCACCTTGCTGAGAATTAGTTTGCATTACTCATTTTTAAATGAGTTAAATGTATGATTTGCATGTAAAAACTACCTGAAGTTCATAAAATTTAGGCAAGTTTAGTGCTTTCAACAGAGTGCATTCTTAGAATCGCAGGAAGCGACTATTAATTATGGCAACTACAGCTTCTTACAGAGAAAAATTAAGTCAGAAATTAATATTGCTTGATTGATATTAAATTTAAGCACTTTACTAAAACAGACAGCTAGGGAAATATCTTATAAAACACATCATTCAAAAGATTTTTAGATTCGAAAAATATATTTTAAGCCTATGGAACCGAAGCAGGTATTGTTCAAAGTAGTTGTCCCTCTTTTTACTTTTAAAAACTGTTTTAGATCCCTTTTTTATCATTTGCTTCAATGCTTTTGAAGGTTTTTGGGTAAGCGCCAAGTGTAATGCTCTTTAAGTGGAGTTGCGCATTTCCCACAACACTTGCAACGTTTAAACGCAAACAGTAGATATAATTTTTTTTCGTTTCCATTGTTTACGTTCTTATTTCTGTGGTCAAACTGTTTAGTTTTTTGTTTTTAAGAACTGCGTTGCCAAAATTTCTTTTACTGATTTGAAAAAATCAATATCTAGCATTCTTACAATATTTCTATCGAACCGAGATAGGATAATCTTTTTTCATGACTTCTTTAAATTCGAATCTGTGAACAAATTTTCATCAGCCATCAAAATTTCAGTGAAACTGAATGATAAACTTATAAAAACTTTTCTTTGAATAGGTTTTATTAATTTATTCTTTTGAAAGCTGATGGAAGTGAATACTGTAATTTTTGATATTTCACGGGAAACGGCTAGACTACATTGGCTAGTGATTAATGTAAAGTGAGTCACAATTTCTGATATCAGTTTAATAAATTTGATATAAAACAGTTTCTATAAACGCACTTTTATTAGTGTACTAAAAGGAAAAAAAAATCTTATTTCAATTATCTACGTTATAATTCTTTAAGTTTTGTTTATAATCTTTAATTATAAATAATACGGAATCTTCTAAACAATTTCTCAAATTCACTACCAGGTGCTGCAACTGAACGAATCAAAATTTAACTAAATTGACCTACTAACTGACAACTGATTTCTAAAAATATTGAAATGTGTATCGTCATCGAGAACACACTGGTGTCTAGCACACCAGGAAGTGAGTGAAAAATCGATTAAAGAATTCCATTTTTAATATAGGAAGCAAGTCAAGTTAAATAAAACTATTTAAAAAGAAAATAAACGAAAAATATATTCACTTGGAAATCCACGACCAGAATGCACTTTTTTTATTGTATAGGATAGACAAGGGATTAGTACCGAGTTTCCGTTTTCATGTATAAATATGGTTTAGTTGCGCATTCCCTCTTTTCTGTCTAAAATTGCCTGTAAAATTTTGAATCATCCTGTAAACACTCTGAACAGGTAGAAATCTATAAGAACTTAGAATTCAAGAAAAGAACTGCTCTAAAATTAAACGTTTGCTTAGTTTTCAGGCAATGATAGGATTCGTCTTTGTACAAAGAAGACTGAAATAATAATTTTTTACCGTTGGAATAAATCTTTGGATGTATTTTTTTCTTTGCAGCTCATCGTTTTCATTTTCTTCTTCCTCATTCCTGCCGGAATCTTTACCGACTTAGAACCGGGCTGGAACTATTTGGATGCTATTTATTACTGTTTCATTTCTTTGACAACGACTGGCCTTGGAGATTTGATTCCAGGGGATAGTCCCAATCAACCATACAGGCCACTTTACAAAGTGTGCACCACAGGTAATCTGTCTCTTCTGTGTCATTTATTTAAAAAGGCTGTTTTACTTCTTCTACCTATTATTGTTTATTCATCAATTAAAGACGGCAAATGAAGGGAATAATGCTTCAACAAAAAAAACCTGCTTTACTTCTACCTGTTATTATTTATTCATCAATTAAAGGCGGCAAATGAAAGGATAATGCTTCAGCAAAAAAAAAAACTGCTTTACTTCTCCTACCAGTTATTATTTATTCATCAATTAAAGACGGCAAATGAAAGGAATAATGTCTCAGAAAAAAATCACGAGTTAAATGCGTAGATAATTTCTGAGATAGAATTGCAACATTTATAGCAACTGCATTTTAATAATAGTAAAGTATTTAAGCCAAAATCATAATTTTCATAACTGGCATTTGTAGAAGCACATATCAAATGAAAGGCACATGTTTTTTATTACAAACTGATGGATAACACGGACAGAAACGATGGCTAACAATTATACTATAAGCATATTTTATGGAATTTTATAATTCTGAAAACTCCGCAATAAATGAAACCTTACCTTTTCGAAATTTGTTTCGAACTATTATTTTACTATAATGTTATTTATTGCATTTTAAAACAGAAGATAAGGCCTTTTGAACTTCTGAAATTCTCCCTTATACGATTTGTAAAAAGGGGACTATGCAATTATAGACGAAACAGCTGAATATTAAGCGTAAATTATGAATATTATGTCTTTAGTTATGCTGCAATAGTTTAAAATCTTAAAAATAAAATATGATCACCAATTGCAAGCTTTATTTCGCATTAGTTTCACAAAATTTTTCTCTTTTTCCTGATTTTTTTCTAAAATTTTAATCTCAGTTGCTTCTTTATTACTATCACATTGTAATTGAAATATTCATTACAAAGCATTTTTTCTAAAATCTGGAGTAAGTAATTTTAGAAAAAAAATTAATGCTACTGTTACAGATAACAAATGACAGGAAAGTTTTCGTGCGTCATTACTAACTTTAGTATGATGAATGAAATAACAGTAAGATGCCGCATGCCTTACGGTTTCGTTACAGTAAATAAATAAATAGTCCAACCGCGAGTTATATAACTTAAAAAATCAGAAATACTGAAAACTAAAAATAGTTTAAACTAGGCGTAAGCAACGAATCACAAAATGAATTCTGATAATTGAATCAGCAGTTTGAAGATGGGAACGAATCCAAAACTGTTTTCTGGATGAAATGAAAAAAAAACACTTCCTGCTTTTCTTATTTATTATTTTTCTTTAACCGAATTTTTATCCTAGAATCTTCATGTTAACGAATTTCGATTTTTTTTGGGCGTTTCTTTCCTTTTTCAAACTGCTGATTCAATTAGAACTGCATGATTTCGAAAGAATGTTCACGCTGAAGTTTGAATACATTTTTGAATGAATTTTAGTTCCTTTTTTCAGTGTCCTATTCGTTAATGCTTTTATTTATTAGGTTACTTATTGATCGGTTTGACCTTCATGATGCTTTTCTTGGCCGTGCTGTATGACATTCCTCAACTGAATTTTGGTATGTTCTTCCTCTTGAAAAGCGACGGTACCTCAGATCCAGAGAAAATGCGCTTGCACCCCTCGACAGGATTGTACGGACCCAAGTACTCACAACATATCGACGAGCCAACGATTCGACACGTCAAAGCAGTGCCACATCCACAATCTTCTTCACCTGAGGATAACAATTAAAAGAAATTTCCGTGCGATGGGTAACATATCGTTTAATACGGTAGGAATCGACTCAAAATTTATGGCTTTTGGAGAAAATTTTAGTTGACCTTGCCTAAATCACTATTCCCGTGAAGAATCCAATTTATTACGGCCAGACTTATCCAATCACGCTGGACTGACTATTTATTTTGGATGAACCAATTGAATGAGTGCCCACTTGTGTTCATTTAGGACCTAGTTTTAGGCCATAACATGGTGCATCGTGTATGCAACTGTTCTTCCACTCCAAGTGCAACTTCTACATGAGGAACGAAAATTCTCTTCAAAGCCCAACTGTTGATCTTCTTTTACCATCGTGGGCAAAGAAAAATAAAAGACGGATTGAAGATGTCTTCGTCTACTTAATGGAATAATCAGAAGAAATGATCACATCAATCAAATCCTTTATTGCTTCCTAATCAAATATTTATTGGAGAATTTGTATTCCGAGTTTTTTGGGATGAATAGATATGGCTACCCTACTTACAGGTACTTAAGGTTAAATAAAGCGCTTCACTTTGAATAGTGAACAACGGAAAATAGGATTGAAATTTTTAAGTAAGATAAATATTAATATTTTATAAAATTACAGATTTCAAGAGATAAAAACTCTCATTTCGAAACAAACTTTCGGTAATAAATTAACATTTCGAATGGAAACTAAAAATACTTTCTTTTAATTACATATACAAAGCTCAACCGAAATTATTCATATAGCAAATCAAATCATGAAAAAGAAAAAAAAATAGTTCATGAATTTTAATGAAAATACCTTAAAGGTTGGCAAATTTTCTGATATCGTATTCATACTTCATCCTGAGAGATTTTCATCATAAGTATTAGAGCGTACAAATAACGATTTTCTGGTTTACCAAAACTTGGAAAGTTGCTGCCATCAGGTCACATATTAACTCGTCTTGTAACACGTTCTCAGTAACTTGCAGCACTTTCTATTAATATAACCCGAAAAATTACAACTAATATTTACTGTTAGGCACTTTTATGGAATATATTTAGATGAAGGCATCAATCCGTGCTAATTTGAGCGAAATTGGTAGAAATGACTCTGATGAAAGACATCTGGCAATCACCGAAACTGCCAGGCAATGTTGGACCTATAAATGCTACGAATAGGAATCTCAAAGACTTTTTAGAAGCTTGACAAAATTACATAATTATAATTTCAGGACTCCATAATCAGCATAGCTTGCAAGCCTAAATATAGGTATTTACTTGGACACGTTAATGAATAATGTGGTGATATCCAATAAAAAAAAATTAATCCTGATTTCATTTATGCCACCGGCACGCTTCTTTTCGGCTCTTAAAGACATTGGATAACGTTACTGCTTGATATCTTTCTCCTGTTATACGATTCCTTTCACAAAGACTACTTCAAGTAGTCACTTTAAAAACGGATTTAAATTGCTGAAACTGCAAACAAGGTCGGATATATCGGTCCGTTGTGTTTCGAGCTTCAACCTGAATGAATGCTGATTGAACTCAGAAGATATTTGAAAATTACGTGTGAAAAATCGTTTCGTGGTAATCCTTTTCATCATTTCGAATCTCCTAGTTCAACGGTCGACAGATTGCTATAAGTGAATTAGATGTTGTGTGTTTGTTTGGTGTCCTTCTTGTACCTTCTTCTTACTCCCAGAAACCTACTGCATATCGTCCTTCTTCCTTGAATTTCAATGTCAACCTTATTCAGACCTTAATCAACCTTATTCAAAATTTAATGAATTGAACTGTTGTCATTTCAATTCAGATCCTCTATAATAGTTGATGTTATTTGGACATGTGAAAGTTTATGGTCGTTTGGATGGCATTAGGATTTTATGATCTAGTCATTATATATCGTCATTCGTTATGCAAAACATCACTGTATCGAGTGTTATTTGTATGTAAAATATTATAACTTTCTTCATGATGTGAGACACTTTTATATATTTGGCAATAAATAAGTAGCACATCGAAGGTTAATGAATCTACATTTTAGATAACTAAAGTTAAAATATATTTTTCCGTTCAAGTTAGCTGTCTTGAATAATCTATAGGGTGTTTAATTTTATTGACTTTTAAATAAAAGCATTATCCTTTCAAAATAAGTAAGTATTTCGTGGAATCAATTTTTTATAGCATGGAAAAAAAAAACAAATATTTTACATTTGTGCAAACAACTTGTAAATAGATAATGGAAGGAGAGTTGATATTGCTGAATATTCTATAAAATTTTGTTATAGCTTAAGGAATGATATTAATATGAACTTAATAAATCCTTTAAGATTACCGCATTTTATTTTTTAGTAAAATAAAATTATTTTCGAGTAAAAATAAATTATGTTGCAAATGTTCCTGCTTTCAAATATCATCGAATTTTAAAATTTACTTATTTTATTGTAAGTTGATTTTAGAAAATTTTATGAAGACACCAAACTCGCTGTTATAACTTTTTTGTATGCCTTTTAGAATATCTTTCTGAATAATTATACAATTCTGATTTTTTATTTTTATTTTTAAGCTATATCAGTTTCTCAGGAATTGATTAGAAATCTGAAAAATATTGATATATTTTATACCATAAATGGCTAATTATGAAGTGAAATTGAACTAATAAAAACCTTTTGGAAATATTTTTTAATCATAAGCAATTTATATTTATTTTATGCTATCAAAGCGAGTCAACTTGGGTGAAATAAAAACTCAAAATGCAAAATGATATTGATGCTATTTATATAACATATATATAATTCAGTGGCGTGGCGAGAATAAATGGCACCGGGGTATAGTATTTTTTTGACTTCATCGTCATATTTGTAGACTTCTGACTTTAAAGACGTCAAATAAAAAAAAGAATATTGTCCCTGGGGCGTCGCCTCCCTAAGAATACTGACAGGGGACCCCATCAATAATCCCCTCTCCCACCCCTTGCTACATCACTGATATAATTCACTTTTAAACTAGCAAAACGAGTAAACTTGGGTGAAATAAAACTCAAAATACAAAATGATATTGATGCTATTTATATGCCATATATAAAATACAGTGGCGTGGCGAAAAAAATATGGTATCCGGGTATAGTATTTTTTATTGCCCGATCTTTAAATTTGTTGACTTCTGACTTTGAGACTTGAAATAAGCAAAAGAATATTACCTTCGTGGCGGCCTCCTTTCCCTAAGGCTGGATACTCACGACCGCTCCACGCCAAAACCGGTCGTCAGTGTGAAAAACCGACGAGGAGTGGAACGATGTTCTCGGAAATTCAGAAAGTCTGGATATCCAACCGCTCTATTTGGACTGCCGGGCCATAAATTCGGAAATGCGACCGGTATAGATACGTGGGGCGTAAGGCTCTCTCGCTCTAGAGGAAATCGGAACAGGTAAGAGTTCGCGTTTTGAAGGCGGGGAGGAGTAGACGCAGTAGGGGATCGGAGTGATCGGTAGAAGATGGATTTGCGTTGCGTGGAGGGCCTTTAATTACCTGCCTAAATGGATGGGCTAAAAATGGAATGACCTGGAGTTTCATCACGCCATTTGCGTGGAATGGAGCGCTCGTGAATGACCGGCTTAAGAATACTGGCGGGGGCTCCAGTAACAACCCCATTGCCAGCTCCTCGCTACGTCATTGAGATAATGCACTTCGAGTTTATTTTAGCTTCAAGATAAGCAAAACATCATATCATTCTTGCACTTTAACAATTTGATAACAAGCGTTTTCCTTAGCTTAACTATAAAGCACTGATACATGAAGAAATCGTTTAAAGCTCTTATAAAATGACAGAATTTATAAGTGTTATTGAAAATGTAGTATATGATTATATGTGGTTGATAATTTTTATATGTGGTTGAAGAAAAGGAACACTTTATCTCAGATTTTCACTGCTAATCAGTACAGTTGTATTTAGTCATGTGTCTACATACAGAATTTCTTATAAAGAAATGTATTGCGCGGGCTCATATAGATAGATTCAGTATTTTAGTGGTGAATTTATTCACTATTTTAAAATTATTTTTAAATAATTTTACTTTATTCCGAATCTAAATGTGTGACTCGTTTTGTTTATTCAATGTTCCATTCTACGATGCCGCTAAAAATATTTAGAACGGAGTTATATGAAAAAAGTTTTGAAAAGTGGACATTTTTATTCAATTAAAGATAGTTCTTAGTACCAAGTAATTTGACAGCCATTTCTAAATGAGGAAATTTTTTATTCAATTAAAGATAGATTTCATAAGAAACATTTCATCTGACCAATTAATTAAACTATGTTAAGTTATTCCCTATAGTCTCTCTAAGTTGGAGAATAGTTCTGATACTTCTTCTGTAAACTGAACAAAGAAAATCTCGTTCAGCGCTTTAGACAGAATTAATGAATGACGATTGATTAAAATGAAATAATAAAAAGAATACTCTCAGAGCCCTTGATACCGAGTGTGTATCATATAGTACGTAATAAATGAAAAAAGTTCGCACCGAAAATTGCAAGCCATTTTACAACCCCAATTGCGCTCCATTTGGTAATTTTTTATTTGTAAGCCACTTTCCTAAAGTATATGAAGATTCTGACAATTTTTGATAATTTTTTTACACAGTTATATAATTATACATCATTTAAACATTTTTTTGTTTCGAAATTAACCAGAATTTAAAAAATACAGTAGATTATACGAATCTTCTTCATCACGCGTCTAAAAACATTTGCCTACTCTGAGACCTTCCTGCTGACACCTATGTTAGAATAAAAAATCTGAAACTTATCACACTGAAGTACCGATCCTCCTGAATCAGCCTTTATGATTTGGTAAAGTAACCAAACGTCCTGATTAGCCGAGACAGTTCCGAATTTCGGCTCTTTGTCCCGGATTGAAAAAGCTTCCCGAATTTGAGTTAAACGTCCCGGATTGTAACGGTGTCCATTTATTAGCAAATTATTGATATTAATTAAAAGCATAACTTGTGAAGGGAAATTAGGAATTAGGAACAAAGATTCACTTTCCGAGAGTGATTCACCTTATGGTCGCCATAATATGTAGAGTATGGTCACCTGAATAATGACTAAAGGCGCCAACCCAAGACCATTGATTTGGCTAGTCTGGTCTGAAATATGTAATATTTGGCGGCTTTGAAATGTAAAGACTCGTTAGTGCTCTAGATGGTTTGAACTTTCTTGTAAAATGTCAATAAATGTTCGGGCATCAAAGGCTTGTAGATCGCCGTGGGAACCACGTGCTACGCATAAGCCACGAGCCATGGAAACAAGGTTTTATTTAGATGAATGAGCCTGGAAAAAAATAGTAAAAGTAATAGCAAATGTTATTAGTTTGGTTTCTTTATCTCTTATTGTTGTTTTTTAATACAATTAAACCTTCCATAAAGAGCACCTCGCATAACGAATGATTCGCATAACGAGAAAATTAAATTGTAAAAAAATGACTCGCTTGACGAGGAGAGGGGAATTCCCGGATTTTGAGTCTGCTACTGTCACACCCACAGAGCTTTTATTTTGGTTTGATTCTTATCAAAATAGGTGACTAGTACTTTTGCGTGCACTTTTAACTGTAACCTGTTTTAACTGTTAATCAAATGAGATCTTTTGTTTTGATTTCTTTTTTCCAGTAATAAACGTTTTGAATGGAACGAATGACTGATTATTTTCATTTTTTGATTCCAGAAATATTTAAGGCCATGGTTTTTTAAAAACTATTTTTCTGCCATGCATTTACAGTTGTTGATACGCTACTTAACAAATGATGTGACGTATTTGAGTGACCTAACGAGTTGACTGACGTATTTGAGTCAATGACATAACGTAATTGACTTATTTCTTTGACTAAGGATAACAGAGCAGGCACATTAGTCCGTGTTTAGCACGCACTCCGCTTTTCATTTCTGAAAATTCTGTCCGAATTCCATGCTGGTTGATTCTGCATAAAAGATAGGATGAAGATGATTCAGGCTCCTTAACGATCTTATATATAATTTTCTTTGAATAAACGTTATACATAAAATGTTTTGAGTATTTGTTTCGTCATGGGACGCATTATCGTATTTTACATTGATTTCTATGGGAAAAATTGTTTCGCATAACGAGTAAGCTTCTGGAACGAATTATGCTCGTTATGCAAGGTTTCACTGTATTCTTAATAATAAAGAATCTCATTTTTCTGATTTTCTTTAAAATTCTTTTTATTTGTTTTGATAATTTCGTCCATTCACAACCTCCCCTTCGGTCCCCAGTTAGAGTCCCGGATTAGAGTTCAGAAAATCTTGTCCCTTTCGATTAGGCGAACTCTAAAAAAGAATCCACAGGTGTGCACACCATTGGAAAGTTTCCAAAAGTGTTCAATCCAAAGCGTCCTGGATCAGAGATTAGAAAATCTTGTCCCTATAGATTAGGTAAATGCAGAAAAAGAATCCTCAGGTTCATCGGTATGCATACCGTTGGAGAGTTTCCAAAAGTTTTTAATCTTAAAAAATAAAGGAAAGACTAGGATATCTGATGTAAAAAAAGTTTCGATTGCGTCATATCTAGAAAAAGGGAAAAATACTTGCCCACAAAGATCTCTCACCTCTTGGAAAAAATAATGCACGATAGTCTTTGATTTTATCAGATACTTCAAATGTAACTGTGAGTTCTACTGTTACAAACGTATTATACCTCAGACCATTAGAATGAATTCCAATCCTTGGATTACATTTACGAGGTACCTTTAGTTTTAGTACAAAATCTGGTGCTCGATTTATGACTTTTATCGATTTTCTATTATCTAAGATCTCTACACATGATTTTTATCTCATAGAAAATACTGGTTTCTGTGTTTTCAAATGAGATTCCGTTAACATCCCAAATTTAGTCGTAATGTGGTTTCTAAATCCGAAGATCTCGCTGCACTTTCTTACATCTGTCGTTTTTCTAAACCACATGCGTTTTCTTTTCTTAACAATCTTTAATGTGAAAGAAAAGGCTGCAGACTAACGCTTCAACAGATGGTTCATCGATTCCTACTGATTCATTTCGGGGAAAGTATATGAATCTGAAATATCTGTCTATTAGTTTAAGGAAATTTTTAAATTAAAAGTGAAATTGCGATTGGATCCACGATAATTATTATGATGTTCAACTTGAAACTCGTCCATGTATAACTTTTGAAGAATTTTCATTGTCATGTTTATTATATGAATACGCGTTATCGTCAGTTAGCAATTAGAGTAAGGTGAGCAGGATGTAAAAGTTGGAAAATATGTATTGCTTCACACAAAACAAAAGTGGTGATGAAGTGCCAAAATACATTATCAGTGTCCTTATCATTCATTATAGATATAAAAATACATAAGTATTATGTTGCCGATTTACAAAATTTAAGAATATTTTTTGAGGAGGAGTGTGTTCTTCAGAAGTTGAATAATAACTTTCATCGAAAATTCTAGGAAATCTTTATAGAGTAAGAGAGGAACAAATGTAGATCTATCGAATCTGGGTAAGTGCAGGGTTGAGGAGATTTTTGTTCTTGAATAAAATGCTTTGCCAACAAATATAATCCGAAAGAAACATACAAGCACCATCACGATATAAACGATTAAACTCTTTTATGTTACTTGTTTCTCAGGGATTTCCTCAATTTTAAAAAAAGATCTTTAAGTAATTACTAAGAACGGTTGTTTGTCGAGGATTTTTCTAATTTTCAAACCGTGTTTGGGCGGAATCGTGTCGCAAGAGAGTTTTACCAGTTGCTTAAACTATATTAGAGCGAAATCGCATAAAGAAGTACAGCGTTCCTAATTTCGAATAGAATTTCATTTGCTCTTAAAAGCTTTTATGTTACCTTATATTCGATGATTTCCCCAATTTTGAACGAGGCTTTTGTGGTGCTCTAATTACATTTCGTGTTGTTCGAGATTTCTCTAATTTTCTAATCGTATAATGTGTTGCAAGAGACTTTTCCCTAGCTATCAAACCATTTTAGAGCAAAGCTGCGTTCAAAAAGAGGCGTGTCATATAGGGGTTACCTGCACTTGAAAGAGACCAAAAGGAATTAACGACCAGTTATATTTGTAGAGATGACTAGCACAATAATACCCATTAACACATCGCAGAATGTATTACAGGAATATTGCCTATACAGAATTCAATTCTTAGCACATTAAGAGATGCCTGAAATGAATTCTTGAAAGAATTCTACGCTCAGTATGAACCTACCTTTCGAGGTTATTTCTTCAGCAGTTTTTTGCACATTTTTTCAGCCAATGAATTTTTACTTATAAAATGGCTGAGTTTTACATATGCAATTTTTTAAAATATATGTTATTTAGTCTTAAGAAGAAATAATTCAAGATTTGAAAAACAACACATTGAAAGTGCATTGTTTGCTCATTTTTGAAAATTTATGTTTATTAGCATTTTTTCTCCACATACCTTTTTAAACGTGTAAACACATAAGAAGTTTTAAGAAATGCTGTTTTTTTTAGCCAATCAGATTAAGGGATTTATTTTTAATTTGCATAATCTCGAAATTAAACGCCACCAAATTGTCTTACCCCAAAAAAACAACTTTATCAAACAATTTATGTTCTTTAATTAGTTGCATTTATTTCATCCAAAAGACAGTCACATTTTTAACAGGCAGATACGCCGTTTTATTCGATGAATGTGTTACAGTGATAGAACTTTAGAAATGCATGAATAATTCGAATTTCCATATGTGTATTAGTTATTTCAAAAATTTGTTTCATCTATATATGACTTAGAAGAAATATGAGAAAAATACTTCTTAAGATTTGATGGGTTTTTCTCTAGATGATGTTTACTGACTCATAAAAATAACAGAGTGGGCCAAAAATTCGTGGAGAAAAAAGACATACGTCAAAAAGAAATGTTTTAGAATTCCTGACAAAGAGAAACAAAATCCTTTTGCCTCAATCAAGTGAACAAAATAAATATAGCAAAACTATCAAAATTTGTATCAAAAATTCATTTCTTTTGAAGAGACTATTTCATTGTGAAGCCTCTTATAACTCTTCATCATAATAAAGCTGGACAGAAATTGGAATTCTTAACCCAAATCGTATTTCTAGCATATTATGGGGAAGATAATAATTTTCAAAATATTCTCATGATATTTGGCCCATCCTGTAAAAATAATTATATTTTCCATTCATAAGAAATAAAAGAAAATGTGTTTGATAATATTTTGTAAACTAGTTTCAAATGTTATATATACATATATACACATATATATACACTGAATGTCTTTCTATTCTCACTGTCATCAACAACATGTTATATTAAGATATGCTGCTGCATTTAAAGGGATATTGTGCTTTCGTGCATATTTCAATATTTTCTTGATCATTTTTTATGTTTCAGTGTTCTCTGTGTAAGACACTTTTCCTGTGGAAAAACTCATGAAAATGTGATCTAAGATTATTGTAAAGTATCGAATGTAAAGATCGCGTCTATGTTTTAAATATAATAAATTATTGAAGATGTTGAAAATTAGTTTCTTTTTTTATATTGTTTCCTACTTTGTTACTAATAAGTTGATAGGTTTCGAATAATTTCAAATCAACAGAAAGTTAAAAGGGGTTTTGCCAATTTGCATGCAAGATAGATTTTTCTGTTTTATGAAATGATATTAAATGACAATATACATATTTTCATTTTAAAAATTAGGATCGATTTTAATGCATTAAATGTTCCAGCTCAATTAATCGATTTTCAAGAATTTTTTAATTAAATACCGAGATGTGTATCTGGCAAAAAAAAATGCTGATACGCAAAGTGATTCAAAAGCATTCCGACAAACTTCCAAGGGTAGGTCAGGCATAAGAAATAAATCACTTTTGCACAGGAAGAAATAAGTGGAAACGTCATGTTTCCGTAGCAGAGGATGTTGTTCGAACTAAAGTGAACTGGGCAAATCATCCATTATTATTCCATTCAAAGACTATGGAGTTGTACAGCTATCCATAGATGATAAACATGCTTTTAATACACGGGACAGCTGCTGAAAACCAGGGAGCTTTTTTGTATCATGAAAGATTTTCGAACAGACGTATACTCCATTACGAACTTCCTACGCGTTTGCTCCGAAAGTTTTATAAAACTGTATATTTTGCAATTAATATTTAACTGACGTTGTGGTGCCATTGAATCCCTACAAATGTTTCACTGATAACAGAAAGTTCACAACGGATGGTTTTTTTAGGAATATATTTTTGGCATTTCCTTGTAAAAATTAATAATGACAATATTGTTTATATTTGCTGCAGATATGGCGAGTGTCGTTAGGGACTCGTAAGTATATGGATTACTCTCCAGAGCTGAGAATCTTGTCTTAATGCCATTTCACAAAGCGAGGGTACTCTCAGAGAGGCAGAAAC
Source organism: Araneus ventricosus (assembly GCA_013235015.1). NCBI lineage: Eukaryota > Metazoa > Arthropoda > Arachnida > Araneae > Araneidae > Araneus > Araneus ventricosus. The sequence goes on along the minus strand of BGPR01001224.1, from coordinate 82,042 downwards.
CGTTTCTGGTATCCCAAGCGAATAATTTGTTACAAAAGAAATCCACTTCATGTAAGAAACAGATTCTTAAAGTATAGGTTTCTTTCCTTAAATCAAGACTTCTTAAGCATAGGTTTCTATCATGCAGCATAACTTTATCCATGAAAACTTTAACAGCAAGTACTTTTGTATGTTTTTTCTACATTGGCAGTAAAAGGATAAGCAAGAAAACAATCTTGGTAAAAATATTTCATTAAAATATTTCAAACAAGAGTATTAAAATTTTTCATTAATGATGTATTAATGCTTTCTTTGCATGTCTTGGTTTTTTTTTTTTTTTTTTTTTGAAAATGCAAACTTAGGGTTGAAACATTTTTTTAACCAAACATGTGGTGGTGAAAATCTTTTGAACATGGAAAGGAGACGCTAGTGGATAATGTTTCAACCCCCTTCTTTGAATGGTTCATTTGAGAAAAAAACTCTACGTAGCTTATGATGAAACATTTTTCAAACAAAATAAATCTAAAAAATAAAAAAACGTATGAAAATACAAAAGGAAAGATTTTTTTTTTGTTTCTTACTAAAATCAGTGATGAATGTGTTTGTCTAATAGGGGGAAAATAAAGATATTTCAACTATTTCTCACTTTCGGCATTTCTATTCTCATTCTCATTATTATAAGCAGCACAGTTTAACCGATGGGACATATATTCGAGTGATAGGTTTGTATACACTTTTATTTAACTTGAGTGGTTTCATGTTTGTAAAGGTGGAATTTTGTAACAAATTTTTTTAACTCACTTTCTGATCTATTCTGAAATTTTATACACTTGTGTGTTCTTAATGATAGTGCACTATTTTAACATTTTCAGGACTTAGTTATCAGTTAATCGATCAATTTTTATACATTTTGATACCAAACGTTTTGCGTCACTTAGTGGTGAATTTTAGAAAAAAAGTTTTAAGAGATTCCATAATATTTATAATAATGAATTATAAATTAAAGGCAAAAAAAGTAGAAACAATTGAAATAAAAAAAATCTACTTTCTAGTACGCTATTAAAAGTGTGTTTTAAAAAAATTGTTTTTATTGAATTTATTCAAAAAAAGTGTTAAGGGGTTAGTTGCATAACAAATAAAAAGATTCATTTTAAGATTTTCTTTTTCATGTGATTTTCTTAATTTTGAAAGAAACGTATACTAAATTGAAGTATGAAATTCATAAAACACTTTATTTAAACTGGCGGATAGAATGCAGTGACTTAAACATTATACAATCAAATTGAATGGGACATGAAATGGTTTCGCTTTTTCTACATAATGATTGAAATGAAGAAAATTCAGATTACAGATTTCACTTTCTGCTCTGACTGAGCATTTACACCTTCCCTATGTAACGCAAGTGACAACTTTATATATTACCGTGAATGCAATGTTCCATAAGGTATAAATGCGACCCTGACGTTTCGATGAAGCTATTCATCTCATTAATTGCTGTCCTGATCAAGCCAAAAGACTCTTCATTGCAATGATCTGGCACCGTTCCAGTTCAGAAAGCTCTTTGAAATACTACTTCATGCAATGCTAATCTTGACTTTAATTCGACTTTGACAAATTCTTTGTCCGATTTTGAGGAGGACTGAGATTCGCATCAAATACTGATAGCATTGGGAATGAACTCAGGATCTAGCCATTCGTACGTGAAGGCTTGGGATCTGTTGCGAAGTTTGATTTGCCGGCTGATTTGGGCTAATTCCTCTCGAAATCTGAAATACAAATGATATAAAGTTTTAAATACAGAACTGTTAGATATAATATTTTTGAAATAAACATTTAGTTATATTCTTGCATATCTAACACTACATAAGATTAGGCAAAGCATTTTTTTATAAGAGCAGAAAAATAAAGAAATTTAGTTTTAACAAATTGTAGAACAAGAATAAAACAATCCATCCAAGTAAAGTTCATCAAGGGTTACCTACTTAGTCATGGATTAAAAAATGTGAACTTTTTCTTTAAGAAGCTGGACTTTCGTCAAAGGAAGCCTCTTGTAACCAGAAAGATCCCAAGAGAAGGACAAAGCAAGATCTGATTACAAATTTCTTTTTAAAACAACCAAACAAGAGCGCCAATAATATGAATTAAAAAAAGATTTAAAGAAAAAATCATTAGCCATCAAGCATAAATGCCGTCATGAAAACAAAACATTAATAAAAAAAACGTATTAAATTTACCCAAGCGCACAGAGAACAAAAATGATTCTACAGACACCAAAACAATATTATTTCATAAAATTAGTGTTGTTCAATACATATCATCGCTGTTATAACAAATTGTTGTATGTCAAAAATCACACGCAGCAAAATGTATGAAATTTGGATGAACAGCCGCAACCACTAGCGACACATGGCATTTTGAGACAACACACAACAATCACATATTACATGCAACAATTTGGAAGCCAATGTAACTAATCTATACAAGTGATTTTCATCAATAAAATGTTATGGAAAATTTTACATCATGTTGATATAACGGTGATGATATGTATTTTATCGCTGTTTACACTTTACGAAATAAATAAGTTATGAGCATCGCAGTATCGTTAGCTTTCATTGCATAAATTCTGGATACATTCCCTTAATATTTAGTAGAATTTCTTAAAAGTTAAAATCATTTTGACCCAACTTTGCGAAACATTTTGAGAGGAAGATACACATTGAGAAATAACTTAGACAAAATTATATAAATATCTTTACACAAGGCGGTTCAAAATTCATGGGAAAAACTTTAAGGGGTGGTAGGAAACACTGTAATAAATATTTTCTTGTGTAGGAATCTATATGCCTCAACGCGTCACTTGGACACAAACACATTACCAGAAACGTAAATTGTTTACTTGCAACCTCGTTTTAAAGTGCTTCTTTGTAGCAATGTTTAGATAAATTACTCAAAAGTGCATCCACCATTATTAGTCAATGGAGCACTTGGAGTACAGTTTCCAAGATGCCAAGTATTTCTCGCATACCTGCAGTCGCAACGGATATTCGAGCTACAAGATCCTCAATCGATTTCGTCCAAAAATATACACCAAGCATTTATTAAATGTTGTTTGACACAATTATGTAAAAATTATGTAAAAAACACTTTTAAACGATGTTGTAAGTAAACAACTTATGTTTCCTTTTAAGACTCTTTCTTGTATTTGTCCCTCAACGCGTCACTTGCACCCATACATTTCTAAACAAAAACTGCTGGTAGCAGACAGTTCTCTCACCCCTTAAAGTTTTTCCCATGAATTCTGAAACACCATTTATACTAGAAGGGTTCAAAATGCACAAGCATAAATCGGATTTCTACATAATCCACTTAATTCTTCTTTTTGAAAGCGTCACATCTACTTCTAAGTAAAATATTCTGAACAAATGCTTTCCCTTTATTTCGTTTCTGTCCCATTAATTCTTGCACGAGTTCAGCTATGAGTAAGAATGACAAAATATTGAGTCAGTTGATATTCTGAGGCAACATGGATGACAAACTGATCTTGTTAATACATTTACGTGCATTCAAAGTTAAACAGCTCTCATCGAATCTAAAATTGCTTCAGAGGCAGTCAAGTTCTGATGTCTGGCGAGATTCTTGCAACACTCTAGCACAGTGATGAAGTAAATTTTACACTAATTTTCTTAACTTTAATACTTCTTTCAGAACGTAAATTATGAACAACATTTATAAATTCGAAAGTAAACAATTTCACCTGCTGATGGAAGATTACCCCTATGTGATATTTACCATCCTATGTTGCTGCAGCTGATTCAGATAATAAAATATGACAACATTCCTAATCATTTCGCGAAAACCTGCGTCACTGATGGAAGCAAAATGAACTCTAAAGTTGGCTTAGCATTCGTTGTCTACGAACATGATGAAGAAATCTGCGTGCAACAGTTTCGCATTTGCGATGAGTGTATTATGTTCCAAGCAGAATTGCTGTGCATTATTCTCGCAGTAAAGTGGTTTAAAGAAAATGGAGTCGCTTTCTCTCAATACGTAATCAGTTCCGATTCTCTTTCTTCTCTGTTTGCATTACTAAACATTAAGAGCATAGAAAGGCTTGTGATAGAAACTCTCGCAATTCTTGGAACTCTTAAAGAGAATCATATGGGTATTTTCTTCACTCATTGTGAAAGGACACTGTGGGATCCTAGGTAATGAAAGAACCGTTTTTTTGGCAAAGAATGCCCTTAATATGCCAATTAACATAAACGTCGGAATTCCCAAATGTCATGGGATAGACTCAATCATCAAAAGCTCCTGGGCCAGTGGGAAGAGGCGTATGCTTCCTCATCATAAGCCAGCCGCACAAACAGTTCTTTCCGACTGTGAAATATAGGCTTGAACGAAATTCTTTCTACTTCTGCTCTTTTAAAGTGGCTCAGTTCCTTCCTGGGCATGGTAATTTTGGGGAATATTTAAAGAGGCTCCATCGACAGACTAGAGACGTGCTTGACTGTTTTGCAAGAGAAATTCAAAACATATTATTTCTCGGTGCCTGCATGTCCAGGATTGCCGGAAAATTTTACAGCTAAAAACTTGGCATTTCAGAAAAGGAGAGGCCTGTCGCCCTGATTTCATTGATTAACACAAAGTCCTCTTTCTTATGTTTTACAGATTTTGTTCGCACTTGTTAATTTTAAATAATGTTTTTCCTATTGATTAGGAAAAATTATGCACCTTTTGTAAAACCGCTTTGCTCAATATTACTATAATGATGTTTGTTTTCTTCTCTTTTTTTTACTTTTTTATATATATTTTTTCTTTCTTTTTTCCCCTGAAGGTATTTTGTACCTTTTTCTTCTGTATAATCTTTATTCCTTGATTATTGAAATTTTATTCTTCATTTCTTCATGGAGTTCAGTACGATTTTTTGTTATTATTATTCTAGTTTTTACTTTGTATTATCGACTTCATTACATTATTTTGCATTATTTGTTTGTTTTCTTCTCCTTTTATTTTTCTTCTTTACTTTTATTTTAATTTTTTGTGTAAAGAATTGTCTTTCAAAGACTGAATTGTTTTGTATACTTACTTCTCTAAGCCTCGTGTTGTACATTTGTGGCGCACGAGGAGTATGCCATGTTCAATAATAAATAAATAATAGCAAACAATAGAATAGCATAAATAATGTGCAAATATTGATATGCAGAATTTTGATGAAGACAGTTTGGTTCATAAGAATAAAGTTCTTAGCATGAAGGTTTCCCAGAAATAATTTATTTTCACAAAGATTTTACTAATGGAAGAGAAATAAAACTGTCTAAAAGCTGGTTCCCTCGTAACCGCCTACGTTAAATCAGTGCCAGAAAAATTCAACATAACTTTTCCTTGACGGTACTTTTTAACTGACTAAACTCCAACCTTTACTTCGGCGGAAATAAAGAAGTTAAAAATAATCTCTCGAGATGTGTGTTAATTTTATTAATTCCCTCACAATGTTATCTTTGAGCACTTGTAAGCTAATTATTCAATCACTGACATGTTTAGATTACATTACCCATGAGTCTAAGACTCTCTTTAGCTGATGATTAATAGAATACTGTATTTCTAGAAGCTTTCCTTTAATTAACTAGGTTAAAAGTTATATCTGTCTTTGAGAACCTATTCTAAACTTCTTACTTAAACACCATCAGTTCCGTGTCAAGCAAAATTAACTTCAGTTTTGATACACAAACCCATTTACTGGATTTATGCTCACGTTAAATAGAAGATTAAATTCGCGTTTCATGAGTTAATAAAGATCGACTAAAGTAAGATTTGGCACGATCTTCTTTAATCAGTTTAACTTAAGTGGTTTGCAGCATTAACATACAAAGAAATTTACATCAAATATAAAAGATGAAATCCTGAGCAGTTTAACAATTTGCTTGATTGTGAATCTTAAATGAATCCCATGTGAATTACTAAAACTATAATACGTTTGCACAAATTGTGTTTTTCCATTAATGATATTACTTCAGGGATAATTTTTTATAGTGAAAAGCTTCCTGAATTCCTCCCAAGGGCTCGAGTGTTAATTCATATGACTTTCTGCGCTGGTTTTACTGCTAAAAGTTTGCAAAAACAATTTGCAACTGGTATTTTTAGTCTGAAAATTAAAAACTGTAAATCTGTTCTCTTAGTTTTAAAATGCTATTCACAGCATTCTTTGAGTTACACTGTGTAAATTAAAGGATATAATATTCTTTGTCATGAAATGATTTATAAGCTAACAAAATAAATGCCTTACTCTTCGGCTGCTTGCACACATGCAGGATGAAACATGAACTGGGATTCGAAGTCTCCTAATGACTTAGTCGCTCTCGTACTCAATAGCTTAGTGATTACCATTATGTCAAGAGTAGTCTCCTTGTTTGGAATGCGATTCAAGATATCATTGTCTGGCAAAGGAGACTACAAAAAATGAAATTAGAAAATAAATGTATTATAGAACCAGAAAATTTCTTTTCAAAGCTAAAAAAACGAAATAGACGATTAAACACAAACTAAATAGATAATTTTATTCTCATGAAAGGAAAAAGAAAGAATTTTATTAATTATTCCTCGATAACATAATTTAATGCTTGATAATATAACTAGAAATCTTTATTATATAATTTATATTTTAAGAAAATTAAAATCATCTAAATAATATGCTCGAAAGTCTTCCGTTTTCAATGAATCGAACAAATTATTTATAAATAGATTCCTTCATCAGTCTTCAGAAACACAAAAAAGCAAAACGTTAAAGCTAATTGTGTGATGTTAAGTACTGGTGAAATGTTTAAATTTAAGGACAGTTAATTCCATTTCTTTAATTCCTTATTGGTCAGTATAAAGTCTCTTAAACAAACAACTTAACAAGTGAAATAAAGTTATGTTTATAATTCTTTATATTTTTTTCAATGTGACACTTATCTTTACAGAAGATACATTTTATTGCGATTTTAGAAAGAAACCCCTTTCAAATACAGACCACGAAATTTTGCATCATCTACAAGAGAATAGGTTGTTGGAGTCAGAATAAAGACTTGACCATCTGGAGTATTTTTCAATTGCACTGGGCATAAAAAGGTTAAATTTACTTATCAGCCGAATAAAAATTGAAAAAATATTTTTTATTCCACTTCTGTGATTGCTTTAATTTTTAATGTTTTTATTTTCCATGTATTTAAACATAAATTCCTATTACAAATAAGATGAGAAACTCCTTTTCGATATCTTTTTAGAACAAGAAGATGGACGTCAAATGTATTTGTTTATGTATGCTGTAGATGAAACAATTTAAAGAAATTTACAAATTAATGAATAAAAGTTCCTAGACCATATGAACAAATACAAAACAGATTCAAATTCAAAGGAGTTTTTCAGAAAACTACATTGTATTCTCCTCTTCAAAGTTTTAAAGTGTTAAAAAAGACAAGTACTTGAAGAAACCATAAGCAATCTGAGTCATCTTTTCACACAATAAATAGTGATGATGTTAATATTCTTAAAATTAAGATATTTAATACGTATATCAAGTTTAATATGCATAATACCTGTGCAGTGTTTGGTACATTCAAATCACTTTCATGTGGCCGGTCAAAGACGATGGTTATAGGGGTGAGCAAAAAAATTGCATCGCATGCTGCAATCAGCTTTTGGCACAGAAAACAGAAACTTGTACTAACATGCAACCATTTCTCTTTCTTATGTTTATTTTTATAATCTTATTTATAATTTGTTTTGTTTATTCTTACGTATGTTTATTTATTATTTTTTTTATTGTTATGAAAGTATCTTCCGCCCAAGATAGGTGTTGTTTGTATTGTATTTGTACTGACATTTTTATGTTGTATTGTTATTATTGAACAATTATTGCTATTAAAATTTTGACTCCCGCTGACTCGCAACAAGCTTTACACCCTTTGGGTAAGCTGCGTCGGCGTGGGAAATAAAAAAAACATACAACTGTTATGAACTGCTGCAAATAATAGGAAATGTCTGCAGAGTTGCAACTACAAACAAAACACATTAACACATTTTTAATGTCTCGTTATACGTTTATTTAACGGCATATTGCCAGTGATTGCATATAACACTGGCAATGTGTGTTTAAAACCTTTATACGAGTTTTTAGATAGGAAATGAGGGTGATGCAACTTTTTTGCATACCTGTGTAAGCTTAGCAAGCATTACGCTACAGAAAATAATTGTGAGTACGACTCGTATCAGCTGAATGGAGAGTTAATAGACCAGTCAACAGGAAAATAGGTGAATAGTGCCGTTGGAAAGTATGTATCTCTGATACATAAATGGGGTTTTTCCAGGTAATTACTTCCTCAGATTGACTGCATATCGGATGTCTCAGAGTAGGAAAATGTTGCATTAGGATGCTGCTCTTAGTATTAGCTCCTCCTGGTTCTGTTACTCCTCCAAGTTCAATGTATTGCTGGTTAATTTAACCATGCTGAGTAAGCCGTTTTGCAGTGTATGTATATTCTAGATAAAAGTCTGGATTTGCGTTTTTTTAGCTACTTAGCTCAGTATTGTTGTATATTTTGAGACATACTTTTAGTTATAACAAATTTTCGTATTTGCCATTGACGTTGACCTTTCTTTGTAAAACAAGCCATCGACATTACAATCTAAATAAAACTACAGAAGCAAAATTTATGTGGAATGAACAATAAATTAATTCATGTATTATGAATGAATATTTTTGAATTATGACTAAATAATGCTAAAATATGGGAAATATATCTTACTTTGTCTTTAGGCGGGTCTCCATACAGTATTCCAGGGTAATTGGGTGGAAAGGCGTATTCGTCATACTGTTGGAAATTGGCCGCTGCATGTCCTAAACTGCAAGTACTGATGATTGACGTCATCGCATCAACAACTTCTTCTGTGTTTGTGAATCGATTGTTTTCCTCACCCGGAACACCCTGAAACAGTACATCTTATCAACTCCAGATCGTGCTTTAGAGTTATTTTTACATAGAGCTATATATTATCATGAAAGAACATACGAGCATTTATAATAATTTTGGACGTCATGTTTGAAATTCTAATCTAAACTTTTGATTTTTATCGAAATCCTTCGGAAGAAATTTTCTATCGGCTATCCGGAAGGCGAAGGTAGATTCCGTTTGTCTGGAGATATACGGGAAAGAAAATTTAATTCCTTCTTTATTTTCGTAAGGGTTGGAGCCATAAGGATGAAAGAGGGCAGAAGAGAATGCAAACGATGAAAGCTTTTCAACGAGGCGTCACATGCATAGGTTAAAAAGCAGTCGAAGTTAGGGTTTGAAAATAACTTCAGTTCATAACATCTGAGCAATTCATTACAAAAGTTGTTTGTAATGATGAGGCGATAATTCGTCTAATTTGAATTGTTTTTCTGTCGTCAATCGTAAGGGTGTTATGGGCAAATGAAGACTTCAACCCACCACTTTTCTGCTCCCTTTAAGCTAGAAGGCCAATTTACGAACTCGGCAGAGATTTTCACCCTTCCTACAATATATTACTCGCCCGTTCAAATCCAATAATTTATTCTAATCATCATGCTTACAATATAACATGAAACAGATTGCTGGAAAGAGCCCTCTAGCAGTCCACCAGTTAATTTCCGAGCAACATGATAGTCATTGCCATAGGTAGTATTCCTATAAAGAATCTACCTGAAATCTAAGAGCATCACTAGGAAAACAAAATTAGGGTTACATTCCTATTAATACTTAGTGAATAGTAGCCAGCTGAATACATATAATTCATTAGAAAACGTAATTCTAATTCCTAAAAAAATTCACTTGGTTATAAGGCGAAATTGAGTAAAAAGGAATTATTTGATAACCATAACTAATATTGATTTTTAGGATTATTCATGGATATTTCTGAATTTAATGGATACAGAAGAAGATTCACTTTTAAGGTTTTACGTTAATAAATGTAACTGAAAGCGAAATCATGCTTATTGATAAAAAAAAAACAGTCAAACGACCTTCTTTTCTGTAAGAAAACATTTTTGCACATTTGAAATTCTAATGTAATACATATCTTACAGAAGACAGGGAATGACAGACAAACTTGTCAAAAGTTCGGAATATAGATAGGCAGCTGGGATTGGTTATATTCATCGAATGCGATATTTTATATTTTACTTGGATTATAATGAAATTCCCGAATAATTTAAGGCTTTAAGTAAAGAAAACCACTTTTTGTGCACTCACCAAAAGTCCACAGCCTCCTAATTTACGATCCTTCACCAATTCTGCTCTCCATTGCTGCAGTTCGTAATCGTTGATCACTTTTTCATCCGTATCTAGAAGAAATATAAAATAGAATATTCTTCCTAAAGAAGCCATTATTTAGTTTCGTTACATTTTGTAATTATTACATTACAAAATAGAATTAATAAAATAACATACAAATAATAAATTCAAAATTTAAAAGTAATGTTTTGTGCAAAAAAGTAAAACGAGATTATTTAAATGTAACAAATTGGTCTTGTTTTGATTTAAGCTTGACCTGAATTTGGAGTTTAATTCAATTTTAAAATAAAACCAGTATTAGTTGTGAATTTTTACTTTACCGAATTGTGCATATTGAGCCCTTCATTTCAAAGTGAATGTGATTCAAAAAATTTTGATGATTTTTCATAATATCTTTGTTTTTCTTATTCATGAAATTCTTCTTACACAATTTTCAGGGGAAACATTACCTTCTCTATTTTTTTTATTTGAAGTATTATTGAAAAAAATTGATAGTATTAAGACTTAACAATCATATAAAATCATCTTGAGGAGAAAAAAAATCCATTTTGATCTGCTTATTTAGTTGAAATTTAAATTTTTTAAAGAAAAATTTAATTAAAAAAAATTCCTACTACTTTTTCAAATATGAATATTTTTGCTTCAAATTTTATTTGTAGATTAACTGAAATATATTACACAAAACTATGCATCCATTTTAAGTTGTATCTAATAGTCGCTAAAATATAAATATTTTACTGAATTATATGGTGAAAAATGAGGAAATTTAGCAAGAACTCATTTTATATCTTGCATATAAAAAATATTAAGCAACTGAATGTTTATTGTATGCACAGTTTTATCATATACATAATGATAAATATGTACAAATAATTTGAAAGCTCTATTTTAAAAAGGAAAAATGCCTTAGCATTTTGAAAATATGATAGTGCAGAAAAGTCCGACATGGAGAAAAAGCCATTTAAAATTGTCATTTGCACATGTTTTTCATTAGTCGTCGTAAATAAAAATCTATCTAATTTCTGAAATATTAAAGGTACAAATTTGAAATTTTGATACAATAAGTAGAACGATAAGAGCAACGAAATAAGCCAATAAGATGAACATTGCTATTTTGGCCATTTTTTGAGTAATGTGTCCCCTTTAAATGTTGATAACTTGTATTTCCATTTTAACGGAAAAAATGCAGGCTTGTTACTAAAAGTAACACGAAAAAATAAGATCTCACAATCTACGATCAAACAAAACTTTTCACATCGAAAATTTCTTTCCAACAAATTCCGTAAGCGGTAAATCGTTTGTAACATGTGTTAGTCGAACAGTACTCCCATCAGAAGGATTCGAACTGACATCGTAATGGCTTTAGAGTTAATGTATTGTCCATCATAAGAATTTCATTTCCGTTAGTAAAGGCTTGCTAACTGAAAACTCTTTACCTTTGAAAGCAAAACAAAAGATATAAAAAAATTTTACCATAGAAACGATGCACCACCTTAGAAACGTATTTTCTTATCGTATGGTATATCAACAAAGCGTCGTCTCTGTAAGGATAATGAGTCAAGACATCGCACTCCACCTGCAAGAAAATGTCATTTTGAACAAAGTCACAACAATATTTCAAACAATCGATTAAGCATTTTGAAAGAAAAATATTTATGTTGGCAATCCGGAAGGCGAAGGTAGATTCTGTTTATCCGGAGATTTAAGGAACCCTGCGCCTTTTCCTCCTCTGATTTCATAAAAGTTGTACTTTTGAGGATAGAAAAGGATGTAAGCAAGGCAACTAATGAAGGCTTTCCAACAAGTTGTGTAAAGTTTACGTTAAATAGTAGTTCCTTTTCACTGAAATCACTTTTCAGCTAAAAGGAACTGCTATTTAACCTAAAACGTGAAAACTGCTTTTCAGCCGCTTACTTCTAAACTATTGCAGCTATCGAAAAACTTCCATCGCAAAAGTTGTTCGTTATAATGACACGACAATTTGTCTAATTTGAATTATTTTTCTGTTTTATTAGTAAGGGAGATGAGGAAGTGGAAATCTCAATACCCTACCATTTTCACCCTCTTGAGCTGGCTGGCCGATGCAGAAACTCGGCCGAAATTTTCACACTGAGCAAAAAGCCCCTTGTCACCCTTTGTGTTTGCGACCTCGTGTTCAACTGTGAAAATGAATTGGTTCTGTATGCCTGACCTAACTTTAAAGTTTACAAACGACATTTCGAGACATCCTGTAATTATTTTATGAATTATATAATCACAAAAATTTATTGTAATTACAGAAACAAATTTCAGTTATCCTCCTCCTGGCGGAAAAAAAATCCCAACACCAAGAAAAAATTATTGTAGAGTAATGAAATTTCGGCAATACATTTGTCAAGGTAACATATTGAATTGATTCAAGTTTCAAGACCACAGGTTAATGTAAGCGCGAGAAGAGCCATTTCAAATGTGAAATGCTGATACATTAATAACCGATGTAACCGCCAAAATTTTGAATGCAAGCATGCAAACGTGCATGCCTTGTGTCGTACAGGTGCCGGATGTCAATTTGTGGGATGGAGTTCAATGCCTGTTGCACTTGGTCGGTAAGAACAGGGACGGTTAATGCTGGTTGTGGATGACGCTGGAGTTGTCGTCCAATGATATCCCATACGTGCTCGATTGGAGAAAGATCTGATGATCTAGCAGACCAAGGCGGCATGTCGACACTCTGTGGAACATGTTGGGTTACAACAGCTGTATGAGGGCAAGCGTTATCCTGTCGGAAAACACTCCCTTGAATGCTGTTCATGAATGGCAACACAACAGGTTGAATCACCAGACTGACGTACAAATTTGCAGTCAGGGTGGGTGGGATAACCATGAGAGTGCTCCTGCTGTCATAGGAATTTGCTCCCAGACCATAACTCCAGGTGTAGATCCAGTGTGTCTAGGCCGCAGACAGATTGGCTGCAGGCGCTCACCCGGCCTCCTTCTAACCAACACACGGCCATCACTGGCACCAAGGTAGAACCGGCTTCCATCAGAAAACACAACATATCTCCACTCCGTCCTCCAATGAGCTCTTGTTTGACACCACTCACGTCGCAAACGGCAGTGGTTCGGAGTCAGTGGAATGCATGCTACAGGGCGTCTGGCTCGGAGCTGTCCTTGAAGTAACCGATTTGTAACAGTTCGTTGTGTCACTGTGGTGCCAACTGCAGCTCGAATTTCTGCCGCAGACGCAGTACGATGCACCACAGCCATAAGCCAAACACGGCGGTCTTCCCTCTCAGTAGTGCCACGTGGCCGCTCGGAACCCGGTCTTCTTGTGGCAGTACCTTCCCTTGACCACTGCTGCCAACAATGATTCACAGTGGATACATTCCTGCCACGTCTTTCTGCAATATCGCGGGAAAAAAATTCACCTTCTCGTAGCCCTACTACAAGACCTCGTTCAAACTCAGTGAGCTGTTCATATTGGTTTCGTCATCTTCTTAAAGGCATTCTTGACTAACATCAACTCACTACATCAAATCTCAACGATAAATAACGCTCACGAACTTTACAGTGCGTATTTAAAGAAAACCTTATTTTCATGTTCATAGTGGCGCTACTAGCGCCACACTTATGCGCCTAGCGCGAAATTTGATAGACGTCATCTTTCAGATGTATAAACACGCCTATCAAATTTCGTTTATCTTACACAACTCTTTCTTGGTGTTGGGATTTTTTTTCCGTCAGTGCATCATGTCTGTTCACACTACATTTATTTTACCTTTGTTTTTAATTGGTGTAATTCTCAATTTTCGAAAACCGTCTTCAGGCAGGCCGTGGTGGTCTAGTGATAAGGTCTCGGCTTTGGGGCCGGCGGGTTCCAAGTTCGAAACCCGATTCCACTAAAGATCCGTCGTGTATTGGCCTGTTGCACATTAAATCCTACGTAGGGGGCAAAACGTCCTCCCGCTCGTGTGGTGCGGGATTTTGGAGAGGGTGCGCCTGCTCAGGCGTCGTCCTCGTCATTTGACCGAGGTTCAGAATTACGAGGTCCGTCCCAAAATAACCCTCGTGTTGCTTGAAAACGGGACGTTAATATAACTAAACTCGAAAACCGTTTTAAATGCAATTTTCGGAGAAAATAACATTTAAATACTGATGTTTTCGTAAACTTTGCACCAAGTCACGTGGCCCGTTATGTCCTAATGGTCAAGTTTTGGAATCGGAAGTTCGCGGGCTCGAGATCCGAAGTTGCACTGAAGAAACGCAGCCTGGTGCACGTTAAGTATACCGTCGAGAGTCAACTGTCCTCGCGTTGGAGTGGCAAAGAAATTTACGAAAGTGGGATGCCGGCTCAGGCATCGTCTTCATCACCTGATCACGGTTCAAAATTACGAGATCCGTCCCGAAATAGTGTTTGTGCACCTTTAAAACAGGGCATTAAACTAACCACCAAGCCATACAAAACTACTATATCATTAGAGAGCATAAATTTAGTGAATTAAAATACATCTTCTCCTCGATTTACGACCATCCGCACTTATGACCACAAAAAATAAATTTCAAATTTCTAAATAAAAAGTAATTTCCGGTTATATATTTGTCTACAGTACCTACAATAATGTACATACTGTGTATTTTTCCCATTATGTACAATGATTACACGAACATAGATTGAAATTTTGTGTTCTATGTACAATTTTTATAACCCGTTTGAATGAAACTAGTGTTGAACGATATAAATCCGATTTACGACCGTCCGACTGACGATCTGGTAGTCGGAACGGAACCCAGTCGTAAGTCGAGGAGACCCTGTACTTGAGTATTTTATGAAGTTTTAAATATTTTGCTGCAGAACTTGAAATAGACTCTCAAGTACAAACTTTTCCAAAGAACCGAAAATAAGGGCTGCTCTCTTCTCATTTATGATAACGTGTTCAGTTTACTCTAGGACTTTACGACCACAAAATATTATATAATGTGAAACATTATTTAAAAATTCAAGAACATGGGGCTTAGTAAATTGAGTTAATTTACATATTTATAACATTTTCGTCGAAAACAAGGCGATGAAAAACCCTTTATCTGATCTCTTCCAGAGGTTCCGGATAAAACGGATGTACCAAAGGAGACTTGCGAAGTGCTTCCTTTCAGTCAAGTGAAGTTCCTTATTTAATAGAACAATGTAACTGTTAATAAAGTTTTCATATTTTTAAAGTATGAACCTCCAGTTTATAGATATAATTAATTAATACATTGTATGAGATATAATTAAGTATTGTTTTGCATTAATTACTGCCTCAATATGTGATTGTATTGAATTTATAAATTTATGTATATTATATATATATATACATGAATTTTTGAACGGAGGGTATAAAACTCATATATTCTTAGCATATAAAAGGGCTGAATAAGAAAAGTGTTAGGTAATTTTGGAAACATAAATGAAAATCAGAAATATAAGAAAAAGGAACTAATTTTGATTAAACAATCAAATTATGTTGCCAATTCAACATAAAAAATAGAAAAGTTTCAAAAATTTAAATTTAAATTTTTGCTCGGGTAAAAGACAGATGAATTATCATTTTTGGATACACAATTATAACAACTCGGGAATGGGAGGTCTTGGGTTCGGGACCCGATTCAACAGAAGATATACGGCGTACGTATGCGCCAGGTAAATATCAAATCACAGATGTCGTCATCGTCACCTGACCACAATTCAAAATTAAGGAAGTAAGTCCCAAAATAGCCCTCCGTAGCTTTAAAACAAGACAATAATATTACCAAACTAAACTAAATTTTCTAACAACTCCTAAATATTTTACAGCACTTTTGACATGTTATCTAGATTTTAAAAAAAATCCACTTAGGTTAACAATTTTTTTTGTGTACTTTTCTTATTATTGAGAATATTATCATTTGAAAGCAATTTAAGCTCAACAATAATTCCTTTTAAATATTTACCCGCACATAACTTATGCATTTTTAATTAAAATTTCACAATTGAATAAATTGCCAATAAAAATGAGAACTATTAACTTACTCCTCTTGATTTAATCTCATTCGGTACTATTCCTTGGACGTTCATATGCCACCGACTCATGCTGTAAAAAAACGATACTGAAAAATGTCTTGTCATAAAACAATCTGAAAAATTAAACATAACTACAATAAGTATTCCCTCACAGCCATGAAAATATACTAAACTTCACTTAAGGGTACAAGGAACGTTGAAAACATAAAAAATATATCTAAGTTGTGACTTTTTTATTTTATTATTTTAATAACAACCAGATTACCAGTAACCACCTGCAAAAAGAAAATTTCGGATACCTTTATTCGTTCGCTCCATATAAGCAATTTTATTGATATTATGGATTGCTGTAGGGACATCTTAAGCGCACTTTTAGCATGTTCTCATAATGAAGTTTTATGGCATTATTCAAATTTTAAAATATTCTATTTTATGGAATAGTGGAGTTATCCACATTGTAAAATATTTTACTTTATGGCTATAGGAGAAAGGTTTCAGAGTTATAGCTAAAAATATTCTATTTTTATCTACAACTCTGAAACTTTTCTCCTATGTTGCGTAAGCATATATTGATAGAATTTTGCATGAATAGATCATTTATGAAAATTATTTTTTGTACTGAGGGTCTTGCGCATTATTATTGCATTGACTTTTGCAAGTTTTTAAAGAAAAATCAAGTACTTCTGGATCTGAAGCAAATGTTGGAATTTCAGTGATGTTAAACATGAAATATATTGTGTCGATCTAAAATATTTTTTAAAAAAGTTTGAAAAAATGCATTTATGATATATTTTAATTCACA
Organism: Araneus ventricosus; assembly: GCA_013235015.1. Taxonomy (NCBI): domain Eukaryota; kingdom Metazoa; phylum Arthropoda; class Arachnida; order Araneae; family Araneidae; genus Araneus; species Araneus ventricosus. The sequence continues at coordinate 64,953 of BGPR01001224.1, read as the reverse complement.
TGGAGCAATTTTTGAAGTTTTAAAATATTTTAATACATTTTATTCCTTTCTAAACAGAAACATTAAAAAAGTTACAAACGAATTTTCCTGAAAACTTTTTATTGCATATGAATGATATAGTGAAATTATTATGAAACTTTCAGAACAATAGATCAGAAATTGAGATACTTTGCTTTGAACTTCCATTGTACCCTTAATTTGGTAATAAGAAAAAAATCGAAGTAGAGATTTCATCGTTTCCTGTTACTTTAATTGATTTACGTGTGTGAAATTTTTTCATTAAAGAAGTGCTTAGTTTGCTAATTAAGAATTTCCAAATGTTTCTACAAATTTTACATCAAAATACGAAACTAAGAACTTCACGGAATGTTAAATAGTTCCTCGTTGAAGGAAAAGAAGAAAGAAAACACTGTTTTTTTTCTAAGATTTTAATATAACAAAAAGATTTAAAAAATAAATTTATAAGCATTTAAAACTTCGGATCCTTGAAAGAAGAATTTTTCATTTGTTTCACTTGGCGTTTAGAGGCTTGAAAAAAATTGTCATCCCTGAAATTAATTAGAAAATAGTGGATAAAGTAGATTTTGTGCTTGCTTTATAAAAAAGCCAAAAGAAAAATTATCAGAAAAATCGTTTATCAGTATTAAAATGACTTTTAGCACAGTATAAACTCATATTCTTTACCCTTCTTGTATTAGTCGCCTATATGAAGTTCATTGATTGAATTTAAGTGACAGAATGTTTGGAAATGCTATAAAAAAACTTTTTCTTAATTTGTTTACAGGCTACTTATAACTTCCTACTTACCCTTTCGCTATAAGTTCGAACATCCCTTTCCGACCGATGGTCATTGTCTTGTCCACCCAACCACCGGGCGATATTAGCTTCTCTAGACCTCTTCTGCAAGTTATAAAAGAAAAGAATATTTAACAAAATGTATAGAAATATTAAACTTTTTTCATCCGTCTTATAAGTCTTATTTGTCGGAGGATTCGTTTTAAATATCATATTCTGCAGGATAATTTTAACAGACAGAAGAAGACAGAACAGATCTTACATTATCATGCTTGTGTAGTTTGCTTTAGATTCATGCAGATTCTTCTTCTATGAATTATTTCTCTTATATATTCTTCGACTACAAACGAAAGTTAAAAGCCGAATGATGTAAAAAACCAATTAAAAAATCGGCAATTTCAAATGCTCGGAAGATTTTAAAAAGATTCTGTACATGCAATCTGTGCGATTTCTCAAAGAATTACTCTGAACTCTTTTCAAAGGTTTTAGGTTTATCTCGCTTTAAATAATACGCTCTCTGCATAAATAACATGCATTCCGAAACACTGAAGTCGAAAGTATGTAATGTCAACTTATTCAGAGTATTAAAATTACTTCAAACCGATTGACATCTAAAAGGCTTGCTCAGAATTCTTTCTCATATGTAAGTGAAATATTTCCTTTTGCATAAAATAGCACTTACTTTTACAAATAACACAAACAGCGAATTATTGAAGTCGAAGTAATGCAACGCCAGATTTATTATAGGATTAAAGTCAGTTCAAACCAACTGACATCTAAAAGGCTCTGTCAAACAAAGGATGCATTTTCCTTTGTTTATAATGAAACGTCTTCTTTTACATTAAATAAAACTTACTTTGCATAAATGACACATACTACGAACCATTTAAGTCGGAATAATAAAAACACTAAATTATTCAGAGAATTAAAATTGCTTCAAACCAACAAACTCAATTCCATTTGATTGTTGCAAGTATACGGCTACTGGGTCTAGATTTTATATTCTTAGTTTCCATTTGAGGTAAATTATTACAACTGATAACAAATTGATTTTCATTTTTCAATAATGTTGATGTTACTGTGGGCATAGTGCCCTGATCAACAAAACAAGCTAAAGGTTTTGGAGAATGTATCGTTTAAAGCCTTTACCAACAATTAACCATTTATTTTCATTGGACCATTGAATCACCACATTGCACCATTTTGAATTGTAATTAATTTACTATTTATTTACATAAAGGGGTGCAATTTAGGGATGTGAATACTCACGTGTTAATGGCAAGAAGGAAGAGGAAATGAGGTGCCAAGAGCTTGAAAAGCGGATGTGAGTTGGAAAGATTTCGGTGGGTGCAGATCACGACTCCTTCCATCAGAAGATGAGTGAAACCTGAGACAAATGTAGATTAGATTATGAGTCTCTGAAGTAATCGGGTATCATAAACCGATATACTTATTGAGTAGTTAAGATAATCCATCTAGGGTAATAATTGTCGTCCATTGATTGCTGTGTCAGAGATTATCTTTGCTGTTTCTTTTACATAATCTGATGTTACTAGAATAAAATCCATTAAATTTCAGCAGAGTGTTTTAAGTATGATTTTCTTATCAATAATTGAAGTATGCAGCAAAGCTTTATGTGTCCTGTTGCAATAAATACTATATTTCATCACAAATTTAAGAGATTGCTATTTATTTTTGTATAGCAATGATCTTGCCGAGCAAACCATTTCATGGTAGAAGTAAAATAAAACTAATTATTTTTGATAGTTTAATGGTAAAAACTATTTCTTTCTTTAAGGGTTTACTCGTTTTCAACATGTTTCTCAAATACTACGCAATATATATACGCAATGTATATTTCGCAGATTTTCTAGACACACTGCAGATTTATTACCAGAATAAAATAAGACCTAGTTTTCTCTTTTGCAGGCCTTGTTTTTCATGAAAACAACGTCAAAATTTAACAAAGTCCGCTTTCTATTATTTGGGATACACTTCTTTCAGCTTGTCACAGTCTGTTCTTTTTTACTGAAAGATGGAAAGCCAAACCGTTTATATTCTCAGATATCAGAATAGAAAATCAATAAATCCCCTTCGCCACGTAAACATTCAGTCAGATTTCGTATTTTTCAGTTTTAATGCAAAGGACGAGAGATACAGGGTTCTCTTTGCCAGTAAATGAGTTAAAGATAAGGATACACCAGATGAAGTGTACAACACAGGTTTAATAGAATACAAATTTACAACAGCACAGTAACACAGTTGCATGAATAACAACATGCTAAGCGTATAACGCTTGAGACAGCAAACCCTTTGAACACATACTTTAAGAACTCTAAAGGTTTGTTGTTGATACAGAGTCTTACTTGCCATTGAATCTGTCATGCTAAGTGCGACATGTAATGTTGTTATCTATGCATCTGTATAATTGTGTTATCGTTTATCTGTATTCTATTAAACCAGCTTTGTACATTTTATCTGGCGTATCTTTTCCTTTTACACAATTCACTGGCGAACAGTCCTCTGTAGAGGCCGGCCTTTGTGTTTGCACCCTCGCATTCAATTGTAAAAATGACTTGTTTCTGCCTGTATTGTACCTGCCCTTAAATCTTGCGTATGGATTATGGATTTTTCAATCATCCTGTGTAAATAAGCATAGACTGTGTGCCAATGATTTTGTAAGTATATGTGAAAAAATAATCTATAAACAGAATGAGAAAGCCTGATGTATCGAGTTCTTTTTTTAATCTTTAAAGATTTTATTTTTAGAAATTTAACTTCAACATTACGCATTTTTCAGAATGACTGCTGTCTCATACCTTCTCTAGATCAGAAAGTAAATCGTTTTATTTGGTTGGTTGAAATAAAATTTGCACTTTTGTTCTATGGTAGATTAAAAGCCAATAAAAGAAAACAGCATCGCGAGGAATTGCATATCCAAATGGCTGAAAGAAATTTGAAGAAATAAGTGATTTTCTATTCTAGTGAAGCCTCTGATTATCAGCCATTCTGAAAAATAGATAATTTTTTCAGATAAATTTACAAAAGTGAAATTTCTGGACACAGAAAAAAATGAGATCCACCAAGCTTTCTAATTCTTTTTAAAGATTCTTTCTATCACATATACTTACAAAATTATATCAATTTTAAAATTGACACGATTTTGATTTACACTTTGCATTTATAGAAGAATCTCAGTTATCCGCCATAAATGAGGATTGCCGATGTCGGATAAGTTTAAATGTCGAATGATAGGGAAAGAAAAAGGTTAAGCGCTTTTTATGCAAAACACTCAATACCACGAAATGAATTTCATACATTTCATTATATACTATGTTTCAAGATAAAAAGAGAAGTTGCATAACCAAAAACAAGTAATCTAAGATTATCTTAATAAAAAATAAAATAGTATTACAATGAATCTAAAAAGACAGAGCAAGTGCTTTTTAAGTGTCTGATAGTAAGTAGTTTCTCTACAGATCTATATTTTTAGATGCTATTTCACAGCATCTCATGAAAAGCATGACGCCCATTATTGAGGTTCCATGTATTTCAAGGTTACTTTAGTAGCATTCAATCCATTCATACGAATCATGTTAGCACTTTTGACCTCACTTGGCTGTTCTTCAAGTTTTTCTGTGGAAGCAACAACTCTTTTCTTTTTTAGTCGCCATAATAAAACATTCGTTCAGACAAACACCAATAAACTCATCTAATTAAAATACATAAACATGCACAAAAAACCGAGAACAACTAACTACAATATTCACTACCTAAGAGTTCTAATCGGCTTGGAGTCTCCAGTAACACTAATTGTACGGTTGTCAGGTTATCACTTTTCCGCCTCACCTTGACGCCCAACAGATTGCGAAAGAATCCCTCACGTAATAATCAGCCCACTTTACGTAGTGAAAACTAGAGTACATTTTTCGATATGTGAGAGTGTGAATGCAAAATTATCAGTTACGACCTTTGTTTGGATAGCGAGACGCTACTTCACGATTTTCACCTATATGAATAGGAAAAAAAAATGTTTGAATGATAAGTAAATACCTAAATGAGTGCAAGATTGATGAAACATGGCGTCTGCATTGCTGTAGTACATTTTTGCCGTCAACCACGTGGTTGGAGGGTCACTGGGAAGGAAGACCTGAAAATAAATTTCAAAAAGAATTCTTTAGTGGACAACTGAGAGACAAACATTTGAATTCAAATTAATATGGCTTTGAATATTCTTTTCAATAAGAAATAAATCATAGCGACGTCAATTTGATGTTGATGATAGTCAGTTTCCTAAATAAACAAATGAATTTTATTATAAAATTTTTGTTAATTAGCATTATTTTAAATAAATAAGAAGTGTTTTAAGATAGATATTTCCAAAACTCCCACTGCCTTTTTCATCATGACTTTCCTCGCTATGTTCATATAACACTGCAGTATAGAATTTCATGGATGAATTTTAAGCAAAAATCTGATATGTGTCCATACAACATACGATCCAAATCAAAAGTGTGGTGAGCGAAGGTTTTTAAAATTTCGAAAACTAAATAAGAGTATAAAACTAAAAAAATAATAAGAAGAGTATAAAAAGTGAGAATAAGAAATATAATTTCTTGGTTTCCAAAACAGCTGCTGGTCCATCTGAACGCAGATGAATAAACAACATTCGCAAAGTTTGCTATTTTTAAAAATGATATTATTTAAAATTTTCTTTCAGTTCTAATCTAATAAGAACTAATGATTAAGACATAAACTTCTGTCACATATTTTTCAAAAGATTTCAACCTACTTTGACTTTTGATTAGCAATTTGATGGGAAAATATCTACCGTTTACAGCTCAACTATGTGCGTTTCATATTATTTTAACAAATAAAAATGCAGTAATTGCTATTTTGTTTAGATTGGCCAGATCGTATTTCACCTTTATTCAAGTCAAAGAAAGAAAAAAGTTATAATAAATAAAGAATGATCAGTCAAGCGTATGATTCCTAACGTCGTCATTTAGGTAGTCCAGTCGTATTCAAGGCAATCAAGACACCGGAATAGAAAGAGAAATGCAATAATTAGGTGACAAAAGAAAACCACAACTCTTCAGATTCTAGAGGAAATCTACTACTTAGATCTTTGTTTCTTTAGATTGCCTTTATGCTCTCTAAAGCGAGAAATGAACACTGCTTTTCTTTCAATATTCGGAGCTCTTTTAAATTTCTTTTATGCCTTGTTTAGTTGTCTTTTCGTGTTACCACACTCCGTTTGCGTTTCAGCAGTGTTCTGCTTTTTCCTATGTATCCGAGTTGTCAGTGCGGTAGATAACTATACTTATTATTCATCTAATATGCTTATACTGGAATAAGACCTTGAATTTTTTAAACGCATCGTCTGTAGCACATGTACGCTGCTAAAGCTCTCGATAAGAGAGGAAGATTTTTACAGTTATCTCGATAGAAATTGCATTTTCAGGTGATACCACTTAGATATGTCACTATAGCTGCTGCGAGTTTTAGTTTAGTTATATATTAACGTCCTCTTTTGATGCAACACGGGGGGTATTTTGGGACTGACCTCGTAATTTTGAACCCCAATCAGATGACAAGGACGATAACTGAGCTCCCCCCCTCCAAACTTTCACGTCACGCCAACGGGAGGACGTTCCGCCTTCCGTTGGTGATGATTTAACGTGCAATAAACACCATACACAAAGTAGTTTCAGTGGGATTGGGTTTCGAACCTAGAATCCTCCAGCCACGAAGCCGAAGGGCCACCGCGGCTCGAGCTGCTGCAAGCAATCAATTTGCACTTAGTTTTATTTCAGACCAAAACTAGGGAGGGTGTTGGCTTGATAGTAGGATCTCGGCTTTATGATCGTACGATTGCAGGTAGACTCGATTTGATCCATAATCCCCCCAACACACACACACCGAATGCGATGCAGCACATGCACGCCAAATCCCCCGAGTGGAGGCCAAATACCCTCATGCTAGCGAGGCGTGGAAGACTGAAGAGAGTTGTACCGGAACATCTGTTGTCGTCATTTAACCACTGCTCAAGATTACGAAGGCCTTTCCAAATTGCCTGCATGTAGCCTCAAAAAGCGACGTTGATCTAATAAATCAAATCTGCTCTTGAAATCCTATAAAATTCTAATTTTTCGGTAATTTGAAAGAATATTTGAAACTGAAATTATCTCATTTTAAGGGAATGTTGAAATATTACTTTATGAAATGGGTTTCTCTTTCAAATGAGTCAAACTCATTCCAAATGGTCATTTAACTTCCATGTAAAGCAACCTTTTATGGGGGGGGGGGGCCCTGTGGGCCAAGGGGCATGGCCCTGACTTCGGGGCCAGAGGGATCCTGGTCTAAACCTGATTCCACTGAGGATCCACCGTGTCTGTGGGCCTGATACACATTCTGACGTCGTGGTCAAATGTCCTCTATTTGATAGGGTGTGGAAGTTTGGACACGGGATGCCAGCTAAGGCTTCATACTGTCACCTAAGAGCAATTTAAAACTATAAGGTTCGTCCCCAAATCGTCCTCGTATTGCTTCAAAACGAGACGTTAATATAACTAAACTAAGCAACCTTAAATGGAAATTTTCGGACAATGCCAAGTATTCTAAGCGTTCTTTTGTTATTTAGTTTTCATAAGTAAGAAAATATGAAAAAAAAATTTACATTTAAGAGTACTAATGGATATTTATTACACCTAACATATAGATCTTTATTTAGTATCGGAAAGATCTTCTTCCAACACTTCCGATCTAAAAATGCATCAAATTTTTAACATGAGTAATTTTCTGTTATTAAAAGAATCTATAAGTTAGATTTAAATCAAAAAGATTTTTCGTTATTTAGTTTAGAAACTGATCTTATATAACACTATAGGATATAATTGTTAACGGGTTGAAGCCATCGCTAAGTGGGTTACACTTACTGGATTATAAGGTCCTTTTTCTTGAAAAAGCTGAATCGCTATAGGCATCAATTCCTTATGCTTGTTGAGAAAGAACAAAGCCAAAGGAGCACATAACTGTAAAAGAAAAATCATCTTCCATTTTCTATCGTAAAGTGATGGAAAAAATCAATCAAAACATTAAACTACTCTGGTTACTAATAATAAAAAGTGAAGATTCATTTATTAGAGTGGTTTCATGAATATGAGGAAAAACACTTTTTAAATGGATTTTTTAATGGATATTAAATGTTTGTAAAGCAAAAGAATGTCTACGTAAAATTAAAATAATAATAAAGTGAATGATAAAACATATGAAAAATTACACTTTCAATGCATATAACTTGAAAATTGCATATTTGTGGAAAAAGTTTTTAGAATATTCGCATTGGTTTTATCACAATGTCTCAGTAAACCCGATTTATTCGATTTATGATTACTGAAAAAATAATAATATTGTCATTACATCTTTTCAAGAACACAAAATTGGCTGTAAAAAGTTCAAATTTTAATTTTTAATAATAAAATTCATAAATTAAAAACTCTTTGAATGCAGTTTTAAAAAAATCTGAATTCTCCTTAAATAAATGTCATAATCTGAGAGTTATAATTAGCATACTTTAAAAAAGTTGCATGAAAGAAAATTCTTTTCTTCTATGCATCGAACCCAATTTTATTTATAAAAACTCTTCGTAAGGTCTCATTAATGAAGAATATTTCACACATTTACATTTCTCTTTGCTAAATCAACATAGATTTACTAAGCCAAGATTTCCGACTATTTGAAAAGATATTTTTTGACTAATGAAAAAAAATGTTAAATTCAATTCGTTTAAAAATTGATCCTTAAACTTTTAATGACGAAGAAATTCAAAATCTTAAATTACACATCTTAATTCATTCCTTTAAGACGCTGTCATACATGAGGAGAAAACAAGACAGCTAATCAATGTTTATAAAGACCATACATTGGGCATTTTCTGAGATCGATTAAATTTTTGAATAGCAAAGAATTATCGATTTTTACTTCATTTCAAAGAAATGTCGCAAGGCATTTATTTCATTCACGAAAAAAGAAGGAAAACCCCTACTTCAAATGTTAAATTAAAAAAATGATGTATAAATTCCAATTTCTTATATATAATTTCAGATAAGTAAAATTACTTTTGTGAAAATTGATTCGAAGCAATGTTCTCTCTAGTACCGAGTGACAAATAATTCTGCTCATATTTTATTCTGGTGAGAAGATGAATATAGTAGTGAATCAGACTTCAATTCTGATTGAATCGTAGAAAAATTCACCAACTGTCAGGAGAGCTTCAGAGTTTCAAGAAAATTCTGAGCTTGACAAATGATGCGTAGATTACAACTCCCTTTTCATTATTTATCTTCATTCGTGAAATACGCAAAAAGTAGAATATGCTCGATGATGGGACAAAATGAAATCTGAAGCGGATACGACTTTGAAGATGTAATTCTGTTAAAAATTTATGAATACTGAACTTAATAAAATAGATTTATACTTCATTTCAAAAATATCGAAGGGCTTTAATAACCTTCACGAAAAAAAGAAGAAATATACTCGACTTCAAATATAAAAGAAAAAAACGTTGCACAAGTTTCAATTTTTTATATATATTTTCAGATAAGTAAAATTACTTTTGCGAGAATTTATTCGAAGCAATGCTCTCTCTAGTACCTAGTGAAAAATAACTCGACTCAATTTTATTCTGGTAGGAGGATAAATATAGTAGTGAATGAAACTTCAATTCTAAGTGAATCGTAGAAAATTCTCTTTATGTCAGAAGAGTTTCAGAGTTTCAAGAAAATTCTTATCTTGAGTAATGATGCGTAGATTACAACTCTCCTTTTTCATTATTTATCTTGATTCGTGGAAAACGCGAAAAGTAGAATATGCTCGATGATGGGACAAACTGAAATCTGAAGTGGAAACTACTTTCTTGATGTAATTCCATTAAAAATGTATGAATACTGAACTTAATAATATTTATTTATACTTCATTTCAAAAAATGTCACAAGGCTTTAATTTCATTCAAGAAATAAAGAAGGAAGAAACTCTCGACTTCAAATGTTTAAAAAATTATGTACAAGTTCCAATTTCTTATATAAATTTTCCGATAAGTAAAATTACTTTTGCGAGAATTGATTCGAAGCAATGCTCTCTCTAGTACCTAGTAACAAATAATTCTGCTCACATTTTATTCTGGTGGGAAGATAAATATAGTAGTAAATGAGACTTTAGTTCTGAGTGAATCGTAGAAAATTCTCCCTTTGTCAGAAGAGTTTCAGTATTTCAAAAAAATTCTTAGCTTGACTAATGATGTGTAAATTACAACTCCCTTTTTATTATTTATCTTGATTCGTGAAATACGCGAAAAGTAGAATATGCTCGATGATGGGACAAAATGAAATCTGAAGCGGAAACTACTTTGTTGATGTAATTCCATTAAAAATTTATGAATACTGAACTTAATAAATGATTTTCTCGCTTCACCGAAGCTAATGCTATCATGCTATCATTTTTGTTAATGATAAAGTGACCATAGGTTCAGGATTAGTTTTTGGCTTATTGTTCTGGCTTAACATTCCCTTTCTCCCCGACTCTTAATATCAATAACACCCTGGGTTGTAACTAAGAAAATCTAGCCACCTTGGTCATGACGTTTCAGGTTTTTATTTTTAGGTTTAATTGTAACAAATGTAAGAAAGGGATAAAATCCGGTTCCTTTAGTTACGGCACTTTAGGTTTTCATTTTTGAAGTCACTGTAATAAATGTAAGAAAGTAATCGAATGGAGCTAAGTTAGACACGACGCTTCACGTCATTATTTTTACGGTTAATAGTAAGACAAATGAAGAAAGCAGTCAACTCTATCTTCATAAACAAATTAATAATTTGTTTATCTTTAAAGGAAGAAAATGACAAAATATCTGAATGTATACTGGCAAAAATGCTTTGATATTAGTTTACAACGTTTCTTCAAATTTTTCGATGAGTTGTTAATGAATAAAAAGTCAATAACATACCAGTCGATCATCCTTACAATTGATGCCTTGCAAAATTTCCAGGTCAATTAAGAAAATTTTTTTATTCTGAATGGCTTCATCCAAAGTGAGTCCTTCCAAAAATGGTTCCACCATTTCTTCTGTGACTCCGAAACTTTTTATTTCAAAGGGAAAAATACATTTAGTTTCTTTATAAAATATAACATAAAAAAAGCATTTCAATGACAAATTATGTTTCCTGGTATTTACTTCAATTACTTTAAACAAGATTTACTTTAAACAACAAAAAAAGTGTAAGCCGACAACTAGGTTTGAATTAAATTAATCTTCATTTCGCCATTTTACAGCATTTCTATTAGATAGAAGTAAACGAAAAAAGAAAAGAGAACTGTCATATCTTTTTTGATTAAGTGTGCATCGCAAGCTTTAGCCGTGTGTTTGGAATTTTTTAAAACATTTTTCTGGCTAAACTTGGTCATTTTGTCACGTAATTGCTTTTTTTGTTAGAAATTGCTCCCGAGAACTAAAAAAAAGAATTCATTTTTAAGCTCTTGCAAAAGATTATCTTGTTACAAAATCGAAACTTCTTTAAAATTGAATTTTCATGCCTTAATCTAACAATAATTCTAAATGTTAGAATTATATTAATAAATTTATTATTATTAAAAAAATTATAATAATTAAATTTATTATTATTAAAAAAATTATATTAATTAAATTTATTATTAATAAATTTATATTAATTAATAATTATTAATAGTAAATTTATATTAATTAATATTTATTATTAATACATTTATATTAATTAATAATTATTAATAGTAAATTTATATTAATTAATATTTATTATTAATACATTTATATTAATTAATAATAAGCATTAATAAATTTATAATAATTAATAATAAGCATTAATAAATTTATAATAATTAATAATTATTATTAATAAATTTATATTAATTAACATTTATTATTAATAAATTTAAATTAATAATACTTATTATTTAAAAAACGAATTATTATGCGCTTCATGCCTGCGCGTTCATTTATATATGTATTCGAATGCTAGTTTGACTTTTAACAAGAACATAAAATGGCATCTGCCGAATCAACGACTTTGGCAAAAATAAAATCAGAAACGATTTTCTGACAAGATCCAAAAATAAAACTGAAACGAAGGAACCGGAATTTAAAGTCAGTTCTTAGACGATTGTGAAGAATTACCGGAAAAGAGAAAAGAAAGTAGTGAAGTTGGTTCTTGTCAAGTGAATGGTATTCAGGGATTGAAAGGTGGATAGATAGTCGGAGTTTAAAATTTTCTCTCTTGAAACGAGACCATTTCAAACATCAAATGGAAAATCGAAAAAGAGGATTTGTTCTCTAGCTAGAGATATATTTTCAGCTAGTTATATATATATATCAAAACAAACAAAAGACAAAAATTCAAAAACATACAAGACACAATGGCAAAAAAAAGTATGATAAATTGAAAAATATCATGGCGAGCCGCTCGTCAGGAAGCGAAGCTCGCCTATGATATTAATAAGTGGTTTTTTTCTGCTAACGACATACGAAACCCGTTAAAATATGTCGCCATCCCTTCAAAAAGCACAAGATAATTAAAAATGGAAAAATTCTGGAATAAAAGACAAATACAATGAAGATGATTTTAAAAAAATCCGAATACAAAAGACCTAGAATAAAATAATATAGTAGTATTCACAAAAAATAAAAGAGAAAAAGGCTTACCATTTCAAACATCAAATGAAAATCGAAATATATATATATATATTGTGAGAGTGTCCTTCTCTAAACATTCTCGTACATTTACACTATATGGCAAGTTTTGCGTTTAGCTTCGTAGTGCAGTGAAGGAAATGAGATTTCATTTCCATACTCTTCTCATTGACCGAATAGGTAAAAAATGTGATACAGATTTACAATTTCTTTGCAAAGATCATATCGTCGCTTAACAAGAACACCACCTATTTCAATTTTTTGAAATTTCAGAGAGGAAGAAAATTCTCAATTTTTCGCAACCAATAACGAATATTTCTGAATACTTTTAACATCTGGTGTACAAATGAGACCACATATTCCCAATAGATGTGAAAAAATTCAAAAATAATCGTTATTGGTTACGAAAAATTGAGAATTTCTTTCCTCTTTGAAATTTCAAAAAGTTGAGATATACTAAATTTCACCTATCTAACTTGTTGTGTTTTTAAGTTATCGCGTTTACATGCGCACGAATAGACGGATCGATAGACATCAATAGTCATTGAGGGATTTAATGTGAAACTTTATAACAGATCTTCGATTCTTATAAAACTCTACGCCAAATTCTCTCTATCTAGATTGCTGCGGCACACGGACGGACAGGCAGATACACTTCCCTTTGATGCTTTTCGTCTAAAATTTAATACAGATCTAGAATTTTAGAGTAAAGATCACTTACCAATTTCCATCAATCTAGCTCTTTCCGTTTTCAATTTATCGTGTTCACAGAGAGACAAACAGAATTCCCCCCAAAATATTTTCAGACCCAGGGGGATCTAGAACGTGGAAACTCATCACAATCTCGAATATTTTGAACGATTGCAGCAATTTTCTCTTTGTATACTTCAACAAGACATCCAAAGCACAATCAGGATTATAAATGTTAGCTGAAGTTTAGTTTAGTTCAGTTGTATTAACGTCCCATTTAGAAGCAACACGAGGGCTATTTTGGGACGGACCTCGTAATTTTGAACCTCTGTCAGATGACGAGGACGACACCTAAGCTGGCACTCCCTCTTCAGACTTCCTCAATGTAGCAACGGGAGGACGTTTGGCCCCTACATATGATTTTACGTGCAACGGGCCCAACACACGACGGATCTTCAGTGGAAGCGGGTTTCGAACCTGGAGAAGTCGCTAGGCACACTAGGCCACCGCGACCTCAAGTGTTAGCTGAATGACATTTTATAAGGCAGTACTACTTTCCATCAGACTAGATCAGATAGAGACTTGAACTCAATCACACAACGAAAATTTTCGAACCTCTTTCGAAAATAACTTTCACAAACTATTCACGATATTTTATTGATTTTTATTCCCACTATTTTATTTATTTTTATTCCCTCTATTTTATTTATTTTTATTCCCAATATTTTTTCATTTTCTTTCCCACTGTTTGCTTTACTTTTATTTCTAATATTTTATTTATTTTTATTTTCTTTTTATTGCTTTTTCCCCTCTTTATTCCGTTGTTGCCCACCCAAACAGATAAGGGTTCTTCCGGTTCCAGTTTCATGAGCTTTAGTGTGGTTGCAAGCGCAAGTCGGAAGACTAAAAACTATTAAAAAAATATTCCAAAGCTGAGGGGGGAAATCGGCTTCCAGTATGGAATGGCTGTTTATCTAGAAATACGGACAATGTTTGTAAGGAACCTGTCAACTTCCAGCGGGCGAAATCTAATTTTTCCCCCGAGTGAAACAGAATCATGACACTTTTATGATCACGGCGAAGAGGGGGTGGTTTTTATTTTGACTAGAGATAAGCATGTAGGAAGTCTATCGGTAAAATGTCTTGTTAGATCTATGAGATAATATCGTCCCTCAAGCAATCCCCCCACCCACCCAAAAAAAGTTTGAAATGGACTCGACTCTAAAGCATGTATCAGATTCGGGTGTAGTTTACTGTTCTATGCATTTTTGATTAGCTTTGACTCTCATTGCCTTGAAATTTCAGGTTTCACGAAGAACGCATAAAGAATGCGATATCATTCCCCACATGTTTGAGAGGTTCTGTGTCCGATTTTCACAGGCGCATTTTCGCACATCATTAACTAGTGGAATTTGCGCACACATTGTAGGTTTACTGGATCCTAATTACCTATGGCAGGAAAACTTGGCGAAAAACTAGAGGGACAATAGAGAATGCATACTTAAGAGAGTGATTGATGTGTGATGGTTCTTTTCTATGAGATAATCACCACTTTCCCAAGAGAAAATTGATTATTATTCGTGTATTTTCAATTTATTTAACATAACGATTCATTTATATGGATTATTTATTGTTTAATTTAAATTATACACGAAGTGTCGTTCTCCTACTGACATTGATTGATTGCCATATGTCCAAGATTTTCAATGCGCCAAAGCCAAGTCAAATCATATAGACATCGATAAAGTTTACAATACTGCAACCTTTCCAACGCTTGTGCGCAAAGAACACTACTTAATGACTTATCGCAAATGCGACTGTGCGCAAGTTCCACAATACCGTTTGAGAGGGGACTATGAGTACTACATGGGGTTTTAGAAAAAAGAGAAGTTGGGGCACACTCATTCGTGCATTTCCCCACAGGTGCCAGCATTGCAACACGCTGAAAGCAAATATCCGCGAACCTCATTAGGATTATGCAGAAGATAATACTTGGATGTAGGTTTCCAGGAAATAGGTAGTTGGTTTCCAACGAAAACAACGACTGAAATTAAGGAACAGTATCCACAATCGTTAAGCAGGCAAATATAAAGTGACTACTATATGGGGGCCAAAGGAAATTCTTTTTGAAATCTTTTTATGAGGTTCTATTTCTTGAGTTAAAATTATATGAAGTTTCTTTCACTACGAAGGTTTTAAACACAAAATGTTTCTCTCATCATACAAATAAACGATTTCAGAAGAGCCATCATTTTATTTATTAATTCTCCCTCATTGTTAACCAGTCATAAACATTTACGACGTTCTTAAAGATTAATGATAATTATCTATTTGTTTAGATTTTCACCAAAAGTACCTAAAGTCCCAACATTAGTAATTAATACTTTATGGGGAAAAAATAAAAATTTTACGACTGTTTCCTCCGCAATTTTAAAAGGAGGAGCCTCAATTCACAATAAGAATAATGTTGGTTAAGTATAACATAAAAAAGAAGAAAAACCAGACATTTAAATCTTCATTATTTTGTATTTTTAAACCGCAGTTTGGTAAGCAATATCGGACAAATAATTTACAAATAAATTTGAACTTAACTTTTAATTAAAATTATTAATTTTTAAAATTATACTATGTAATTAAAACTTATTTATTAAAAAGTTTTCCTATTATAAATTATAATATGAGCGATAAAAAATATGCACCACTGTGAAGTTTAGGGTTGCAGCTAAGATTACTTCAGAAACGAAAGGAAGTGTATTATATCATGAAAAAAAATTAAAAATCCTCACTTTTCAGGAATTTCCGTACAGAGCCTGATGAGAACAGGATTGACTCCTTGTACCCTTTGCAGGCCAAACCATCGGTCCTCGTTCCAGTACTCTAAGCAGGCGGGTTCACCAAGACTATATTTGTAGCATTTCTTCAGGTCACAGATCGATTCCCATTTATCCGTCGTCCAGCGAATAAGCTTCGTGTCGAGCAGGAAACGACCTTTGCATTTTACGATGTCCCACTGAACATAAAAAAATAAAGATTTTCAGAGTTTCTTGGCAATTATTTTCCAAATCAATTCACTGAATAAAAATTCTGTTCCCAACAAATTCTTAAAATTCTTAAATAAATGATCTAAAGTCACCAGACGTCAGAGAACATTCGTTACAATTCTGTTTTTTTTAAACTCTTTTTCTCGATTTGTCCTGACTTTTAAAATTTTTATTAATCCTTACTTAAAAACAATTAAAATTCATATTTAAAAAAATTGAAAACATGTGCTAAATTTAATTTTAAACCA
The DNA here is from genome assembly GCA_013235015.1 of Araneus ventricosus. Taxonomy (NCBI): domain Eukaryota; kingdom Metazoa; phylum Arthropoda; class Arachnida; order Araneae; family Araneidae; genus Araneus; species Araneus ventricosus. Next base: position 48,459 of record BGPR01001224.1, on the reverse strand, counting down.
GGGGGATTGTTCAACCCTTGACTTTTTGTTGCGTTTCCACAATATAGTGCATTTTGTGTTTAGCTTTGGCGCATATTAAAGAGAATCAAGTATGCATCTTAAAACAATACTTCTTCCCGTTGAACAATTAGGTCCAAAATTTGACACTGATCTACAATTTCAGTTGGAAGATCACATCTAAAATTCACCCTTCTTTTTTAATACGCTTTTGAATTACACTTGAATAGACAGAGAGACAGATGACGGATTTGGTCCAAAATTGGATACGGATACGAGGATGGATCCAAAAAGAGTTTACAGGGGTGATAAAAAAATTATTTATTAACATTGGACAGAAAATACAAAAGGGAATTAAGAGGCATACTTGCCGATCACTTTTCCGCATAATCACCAAGTCTATTTAGGCGTTTATTTGAACGCAGGATCAACTTGTTTAACCCGACTTGGCAGAAATCACTTCCTGTCCATTGGGCCATTTCTCGACAACTGTTTTCACAGCACTCTCTGAAGAGAACCTTGTTCCAGATAAGTGTTTGGAACTCAGACTGGGTGCCGAATCTGGGCTGCAGGGGGTGGCTCCAGACTTCACACTTCAACTTTCTTAGCAATTCTTGAGTTTTGCGAGCAGTAAGGGTATTGTCATGCAGGAGGATGACACCATCACTCCACATGCCAGGGAGTTTCGTCGGATAACTTCACAATGGCTCAATGATTAACTCCTTGTTTCCGAAATTGAAGGAACACTTATCTGGAGCAAGGTTGTCTTCAGAGAGTGATGTGAAAACAGTTGCCGAGAACTGGTTCAATGGGCAGGATATGATTTCTGCCAAGTCGGGTTAAACAAGTTGGTCCTGCGTTCAGATAAATGCCTAAATAGATTTGGTGATTATGTGGAAAAGTGATCGGCAAATATGCCTCCGAATTCCCTCTTGTATTTTCTGTCCAATGTTAACAAATATTTTTTTATACCTTTGTAAACTTTTTTTAGATCCATCCTAGTATAAAATTCAGATGCTATAACCATAAGCCATCTTTCCTCCATCTAGCCCATTGCCTTGTTGAGTTATCTTGTTCACATATGCATGGACAAACAGACAGATAAAATTCCGATTGAGGAATTTTGTCTAAAATTTGATAGAGCTCTAGAGTTTTAGTGTAAATCACTTAACAAATTTTATTCGTTCAGTTCCTGCCGTTTTTGAGTAAACGTGTTCACAGACAATACCAGAAATGTTATTTTAAGGGAGGTCAAAAACCGAGATATTCAACTAAATCTCGAGAGCGAATGTCTTGCCGATTATAATAGTTCTCTTTTTTTATTTCTTATTCGAAAAATAAAAATGAGCTTCCGCAGAATTTTCCTTTCTAAATTCTACATATAAGAATATGGTCACTCTATTTTAATGAATAGCGGCAATTCAGAATCCTAATTCCTTTGAATATGTTAGTAAGTTTAGTAAGTGCAAGCATTTTAAGAAGTTTAGGCTGGCAATATGTATACCTCAACGAAATAATTCAAAATTAGTTTAATAGCAAGCCATATAGATGAAGACTCGTTTTAACCCTTTGAATTGTCTGAATTATTCGGTGGTACATAAGTGTGCCATTCAACTCGAAAGGGTCAAAGGAACAGTATTATACGAAATAAATCATGAATAATGCACATTTTATCCTATTTTCTATAGCTTACTTCTCGCGAGAGAAAGAAAAATAACTGTTAATTTACCTTGTAGTCTTCGGTAAACTGTTCATCTTCAGGTAACTGTTTAATCTGCAAGGAGAACATAAAAGTTGTATTTGCAATAATCAATATAAATATACTGTTAAGCAATGTTAGAAGAGAAAGGATAATATTTCAAAAAAGAGAATTCCACTTGTGGAAACCACATTTACATCTCATAATAATCGTAGACAATCGGCGAGTAATGTCTTATCTTTAACGACAACAAAATCCACAGCATATAAAAAATCCTCATTTCATATTATTTCTATAATGCTTCATTATGTGAATGCCTATCACAGAATATTACCTACCTTTTGAAAGTATATATTGGTGTACAAGAACATTTGATAAATCTGCTTTAAATTGCAGGCATGCTGAGATATTTATACAAAAAATTTAGCACAAACTTTAAAAGGAGTTTTCAAAAGTTATTCTTAAGAATTTGAACTTCACGTCTTTCCTCAGGTCTTACGTCAAAATTACTTGTTTCAACAGTAGACTCAGCGAGCGATAATTTGGATTTCCGCTTAAATGTGCGACGAGCACTAAGTTTTGTGTGCGTGAAAAATTTGAAATCGCCTAAACCGTTTACGTTTACATGAGTAGAAATACTAAATGAATAAAATTATCTGACATAAAAATACAGGATGTCCGTGAATTCTTGGACACTTTTCAAAAATTAATAATAATAAACTAATAAAAAAATACTATAAAAACTAATAAAACTAACAACTAACTAATTAATAAAAAACTAAAACTAATAACTTCAAAAATTAATAAAACTAATAACTAACTTGTTTTAACTACAAGTTTCTTTAAATGAGAGCGCATTTTAAAAAGTTTTTTTTCAGATAGATAACACGCCGTTTCGGTGGTCCAGGGGGTCGTAAATTAAGAAAAATCAAAAATTTGTTTAGAGCCATCATCTGCGAAAATATTAAAACTGGAAGAAAAATAAAAGCATGTATTTGTAGGAAATTTTACCCTCTTTAATTTGTTAATTCACATGTAGTGTGGAAACTGAAGAGTTTTCGAGATATTAAAGAAAAACTAGAAAACGAGAGAGAGAGAGAGAAACCAGATAGCGTTCATCGGCTTCTGGTGAACGGTAGCCATTGCGCTGTCACCGGTGGCTGACACTAAAGTATCTAATTAGATGGCTCCTTCTCTACTATAGTTAAGAGATAGCAGAGAAGGGGTCATCTAATTAGATAGTTCAGTTTCAGTCATCGGTGACACATTTCCATTCGAAATGGTTACATTTCAGCAGAAGCCGATGAGAGCTATCTGGTTTCGTTCTTTAGTTTTTCTTGAATATCTCGAAAACTCTTCAGTTTTCACACTACATGTGAATTAACAAATTAAAGAGTATAAAATTCCCTACAAATACATGCTTTTATTTTTCTTCCAGTTTTAATATTTTCGCAGATAATGATTCTAAACAAATTTCTGATTTTTAGTAATTTACGACCCCCTGGACCACCGAAACGGCGTGTTACCTATCTGCAAAAAAACTTTTTAAAATGCGCTCTCATTTAAAAAAAATGTAGTTGAAGTATTATTAGTTTTTATTTAAATTAATTTTTGAAAAAGTGCCCAAACTATTTCCAGACACCCTGTACTTTTTTTGTATGGTAACAAGTAATTTTGTGTGTTATCAATTGAACTAAAATGTATGCTCCTTAAAAGATGAAATTTTACACTAAAATATCGTCATTTAAATTTACAAATGTGCCATTGGATGAAAAAATATCAAATTACTTCTTTCAGATGATAAATAAACTCTAATTCATCACCTTGATCACAATAATCGGCACTTTAGGAAGTACGCAAAATTTAATTTTTTAATAGACTCAATTTCGGACTCATGATTCAACGACTTCATGACTTCAATTCATGAATATCGAATCATATCGATGTCAATCGATTAGAATTTAATTTTTAAACCTAAATTTCCACCTCTCGTCTGTATCTGACATGAAAATTAAAACGTTTTCTTTCCTGTATTAATTTCGTTTTGAAAACTATATAATTAAAACTAGTTAAATTTTGAAAGTAGTTATCAACATTCATTTATATATTAAATACAATATTCCGAAGACATGAGAATAGTCTAAAACAATTTCATATCATTTTATTTAAATAAAAACTTGATTTTAATGTTTAGCTTAATTCAAAACCGAAATCATAAAAGAATTACCAGCACGGGCCAACCAAAACCCACTCAGGTAAGGCTTATGCAGAAAGATCTCTAAATGGAGAAAATTTATGTGACGTCACAGTCAAAGGACAAACGTCAGTCTGCATGCCATCTAACTCTACGTTGTCTTATGCAGTGATGGCATGTCTTTTTTTTCTCTGTAAAATAGGCAATGGATTCTAACAGTAGACGCATTTGCACTGTATCATGTGAGCATGATTTGAATCCACTGGATATAGAATTCCTCGAATTCTTAATTTTTGAACCAAATTTTCGAAATATTTGACCTCCGTTACATCAAAGCTCGGAAACAAGCTTTGTTAACCTTGGGAGTGAAAATCAAGTTACGCGAAGAACTCGGGATAAATAATTCATTTGAGTTTCGTAGAAAGTAAAAAAAAAAAGAAAATTAAATAAAAATGAGAACCTTGCATTTTTGTACAAGTTTTATCACGTGGAAAATACGATAAATTTCCTCTACTTTTGTTTCTTTTAATTGCCAAGAAGTGAATATGTCAAAGCATTGTGCAATGAATGCAGGATGCAAATTTTATAGCAACATCGTAGAAGTTCCTTTCATAATGGCGAAACAAAAGAAATCGATTTAGCAAACGGATTTTTTCGAAGAAGTAAATCATTTTATTTGCTTCCCGAAATGATTTCATCAAAAATATGTATTTTATCTTAATGAATAAATAACTGTAGATAATGATCAAATGATCAATAATGAAATTGAATTCATCAAGAAACGTTTCCATATATTAATGAACTATTTTTCAACCCAAATCAAGCGTAAGTAAAGGATGCATAGAAAGGGAGTTAGCAAATTTTAGGTGCATAATTAGCGATTAGAAATCTGTCATACTGTGAATCGAAATTCAAAGTGAAATAAAAATTTTAAAATGAAATTTCAGATAACATTTCGTCAATTATATCTACATACTATGAAGATAATTAACAAGAAAAATGTAAAAAACAAGTCTTTTTAGCTTCCATACAAAAGAAAAATACATACAATAGTGGTCACTAAAAACGCACCCCACCTGGAGTTTGTCATATCTTATACATTAATATAATCAATCAAATAAATTTGGCTTAATAGCAAAAATGATGATGAAATCATACGTTCCTATTGCAAATCGATGATAATTTCCTTCATTTCAACAGTATTCTTTGCCCAATTTAGATTTATAATGCTATAATCATGCAATAAATGTATGTGGCGTTTACATTGGCCACTGCTGCAAAAGTTAATCGTTTGTGCTTTTCCCCCCAAGTGTCTTTTAAGCAGTGATACGTATTTTATGGAAAAAATTGCTTTTGTCATTTTTATTTTAAAAAGGATATTCCATCATGAAAAATATAGAAATGCGCTCGCATAAAGTATTTTTAAAAAACTGCTACGCCCAAATTTGGCTAACACCTGTCAAATATGTGGTAAATAAAGACATAATTCTTTATTAAATTAACAGCTACATACTAAATATTTCGACTTTTTACTCACCTACCCAAATGTTGTGTTCTTCATGCGAAATTATTAGAAAAAAACGATTTTCTTTTTTTTTTCTTTCTCTTATTTTTAGCTTGTTTGAAAATGAAAGCCGAATAACTCTGAACCTTTCAACAATCAAAACACTCTTTTATTTACTTTTCATTTTGAAACTCTTTTTCACAGTTAACTTTTATGTCAATTGCAGTTTCAGTTTTTTATAACAAGGACCTGTAGTTATTGAAAGAAAATTATATATTATGAAGAATTTAATTTCTCAATCGATACAGCACGCCCTTCCTCTTTAAGATTGTGCCGAAAATATAACACCAACAGAGTTCAGGAATTTATCAAGATCTTCATGTCAACCGAGTGGACTGATGCTTTTTTCTGAATCTCATAACTTAAATAATATTTTGCGTTTGAAATTTTTAAGTCAAATATTAATACTAAGACACACATCTGTAAAAAAAAGGCAAAGGGCTGATATCTGGAATTGGTGTTTTGTTCAAAAATGCCTCTCATACTTTATACCTCAACGACGGTTAAGGCTGAAAATATTAACAGTAAGAGATACCAATTTATCTGACTGAAAAGTGCAGACAAAGTGTATCTCATATATTTCTGCACAATAGAGAAAAGGCATTTAAATTAAATAACTAAGTATTTATCCTCAGTCAACAAGTGAGGCAACATTAGGCATTTTTGCTTGAGATTACAACTAATTCACAAAAAGAAAAAGAATAATAAAAAAAACTAAGAACTAATTAAAAAGATACAGGAAATAAGGAAATATTTAATTCTACATAAAATAGCAGAATAATTTAAGAATGTGTCTTCAAATTTACTACATATTTATTTTAAAAATATTTAGTGTACGCTTTTGAAATTCTTGCCTCTCTTTCAGCAAATGTATGTAAAGCAACTATGAATATCTCCCATTATAACACACATATATATAGCCTGCAATTCATTCAGATTTGAAGAAACTGTTAATAATAAAAGTAAGCTATGGACATTTAACCACAATTATTATTACTGATGAATTGTGTTGGGAGAATTTCCGATTAAGCTCTGTGCAATTAAATCTCAGTCTTAATGACGAAACCGGGCTTTAAAACTTCATATTTGGTTCTCCCTATATTTGCCATCTCTATAAGCACGAATGTTTGACAGCAAACATAAATTAATTTACAATCATCATTATTTTATTTTATTATTTCTCACTCAAATTTACACATAACCTTAGTAGAAGAGTTTTTATGGACTGACTGGTGGTTCCGTAGAATTGATTTTAGAAAGAATGGCATTCCGTTCGTAGGATTTTTTCATTTTACGAGCTGTTTGGTGGTTCGTACTTCTGAAACACATAAGCCCATTGTATAGGATACACCTTTCATGTATTCTGACTAAAGGGAAAAAGTGACCGTCATAGAATGAGAGCAAGAAAAGAAGATAGTGTATAAAGATAAAATCACAAATGGAGAAATTTAAATTCGTCGTGAATTGTGTGATATACTGCAATAACCTTTGAAGTTCAGGAACACGACGTTGCAATGAAGCATGTTATGAAGTAAAATAGAACGAAAATATGCGTTTGTGGTATTGTAAAACAGCGGAAGACGGAAGTTACTGCAACGCAGACGAGAAAAAACGTCAAACGGAACTGATCATGGCCTTAATATAGGGTGCCATCCGTAATACAAGCACATGTCAAAAACCAGCGTCAAGTCTGATTAATATGTCCTAGAAGTCCTTTGTTGAAAGTGAAAGTATGATGGATACCCCCAGTAAATGCGTTGTATTGGGACAAGAAAAGAACCCCCCTCCCTTTTTTGTATGTGGTCATTCCATAACCGCAGACCTTTCATTTTCCAGCATTTCTGCATGAGTATGTCCTCCATAAGTAGGTGAATAAACTTGATTATTCAATTATATCAAGGAAAGGAACGAGACTAGTATTACCATCTATTACTGAAGGAATCTGAAATAATTTGGGCACATTATGTGTCATGTCCGTCGTTGATGACCGACACAACTTTTCGTGTAGGTCGCGTCCGCAAAAAGGCAAAACTAGATCAAAAGCTCGGCTTCACAATCACGTGCCCACGTTGAAATATCAACAAGAGTTACAGAGTGTTAAGCAATTCATGTTTTCCATGCCGCATTCAAAATTCTTAACGGAATCAATTTATGCTGAAGTGTTATACGTGAAGCGCAGTACGTCAATTTAATTTTGGAATCTCTTTCGAATCTTGCAGTTTAAAACAACGTGCAGTTAGATGTTGGATAAAATCCGTGGTGACATTTGTCATATGGCTAACGTCACGTAAATTGACTATTGTAATTCTCATTCTAGAATGAAAGGAATGGTGATGCTGTAGTCGAAAAAGATACCGTGTTTTATGTAGCAAAAAAAATCAATTATAGCTGTTCTAATGGGCATTTTTATACGATTTATGCACAATTATGTTTGATGCATTGTTAGATGTGATTAGTTGCTATATGAAGTTGTGATATTGACTGAGGACTTCACTATTGCATAAAATCCATTGTTTCGAATAATTTTGCGTATTTTCAAGCAAAATATTTTTCTTCGATTATTTCGCCAGCTTTCTAGTTGACTGGGACATTTTCTTATGATGGTAGTTTTATTAAATGACGTTTGCTAGGAAAAAACACCTTGCGCCTTAGAAGCAACTATGCGATGAAGGGTCCCTAAGAGACCATCTGGAAGTGAAGAATAATAATATTCCATTGGTTGCGGAGTTATGGTGAATTCAGAGTGCCTCAAAATTACAAGATCATAAATTCTTTTTTAAATGAAGGCTCTGTGAGCATTTGAATTAATTTTAAAGCAATAAAAACAAAAAATAAAATTTAAGACTCTATTTTGTTCATCTTATATTCTTTTTGTCATGTTTCAATATTCTTCCTAAAAATCTAGGAGAATTGTTCAATATTCAGAGTGGATGAGCCCCTTGATATAAACATATATAACAGTGGAAAACCAATGAGAGTGTTCTCCATTAGACTTTCTCATGTACTTACATAATATAGCGCGTTTTGTGCTTATCTTCGTCGCATAGTTAAAAAAATTAAATATATGCTTGGATCTCTTTTCATTGATTGGTAGTGATCAATTTTCCATAGAACTTGGTCAAAAACTGATGCATATCTACAATTTTAGGGTGAAAATCTTATTCTTCTGCCTCGTTCTGTTTTTATGTTATCGCGTATATGTGTTGCGACTAAATCAAGAATGAAAGATAAACCTAGGTTTAACCGGTTAAAGTGGGAATTACCAAGGCTTTGCGGCTAAAGCCCAAAAATTTCCCAAAGCTTCCACCTTTAACCGACTAGGATTGGTTAGACCCAGTTTTAGCCAGTTAAAGGTAAAAGCATTGGGAAATCTCGGGCTTTAGCTGCAAAGCCTTGGTAATTCCCACTTTAACCGTTTAAACCTAGGTTTATCTTTCATTCCTGCTTTAGTCGTAACATATGGATAAAATAACTAACGGATATGATTACATTCTTTTTCTAATTCAGGGAGGTCTAAAACTTGGATAATTATCAAAATCTCGAGGGGAAAAATTATGACCTCGAAATTTTATCTTTGTATACTTCGTATACCAGAAAATAATTATATCTCTACTCGAAGAAGTACACCTGATATCACCTTGTGCGAATCTATTTAAGATTGCGAAACCTAAATTGCAGTATTACCTATTAAATGCATACTATAATCTCATTTTGGAGTTAAATAAGGCCGTACTTGGCCGTAGACTTGGCTGGTTACAAGTGGATTTGCCAGTTATTCTGTTGGAGATTTTCTTAGAAATAAACTCCTTTCTACTACTAAGTCTTCTATAAGTACTTTCGTCTGTAAGTCTACTAATTGCATATTGCCTAATTCTGGATGGAAATGTTTCTAAAGAACGTAGTACATTGAATTAAATTTGTTAGAAAGGAACACCTTTCTTTTATCGCCAAGGCAATGATATGGACCTCTCATCCAGACTTCAATTCGACTTAATTCTTTTTATTCGAAATTGCTTTTTTGTTCAAAAGGGAAAGGTTTCTATTATTTCCATGGTTTCGATACGGATTTCTTATCCAGACTTCATTTCAACTTAATTCTTTTTGAACGGAATTTTTTTCAGCAAGCTGTCAGGTTGCTGTAACACATAGTTATCGTCTACAATTTCAAGGAGTCAGATTTTTTTTTCAAAAACTAAATAAATGAGCAGCTTTGATTTTTACGTCTCTGTTCTTTCATTCAATAATATTTTTTTCTTTCATTCGTGACTCTGAGGAATGCTTCGATTAAATTTACAGAAACAATGCTTTTTTCTGTCATACGCTACAGTTTTCTTCCAATTGCCACTTCTTCCCGAGCAAAATTTCTGAAAATTGTCTTTCAGTTAATAATTTATAATATATTACTTTCAGATTTATAGAACATTTCCAGTGATGTTTCTGCTAAATTTAATGCAAAGAGTATTTCTTAACTACTAAGTTTAATTTGTATTATTTATAACTTTCCAAGAATATTCTAATAACATTTTTACACATTTTAAACCAATTTGACTTGTTTCATGTTTGCAAAGAGGGAATTTTGTAATCGACTTCCCACTCCCGTATGTGCTAGACCAGCGGTTCTCAACCTCTTTGGTTGTGCAGACCATCTGTTGTATAAAAAATATTTTGCGGCCCACTAACGAAATATACAAGTAAAAAAATAAACATATATAATACATTTATATATTACTAGCAGTACGCGCACGTCCTTGCCCGTGGAATCAGGACTTCAACAAAATGGAAAAAAAAGCGCCCACAATGACACGAAAAAGTTTTGAAAACGAAATCAAAACAAAAGATACACATTATTGATTTCCCCGCTTATTTTTCTTCGCAATAATGACATTTCAACTGTAGGAAAACAGTACAGAGTACGCGGAAAAAGCAATACAAATTCAATCAAATGTAACTTAAAATGAAATTATAAAATAAAAATAAAAAATATCAAAACAAATTAGCTAAAATCCAGAAAATAACCAAACCAGAACCACAGAGAACTCTATGACCAGAAAACGGGACAAAACGTAATATGTATCCAATCGAGTAACAACTGACGAATGAAATTAGTCTTAGTCATTCCCACTAAGAATGCCTCTTTTGAAAAGCAGTCGCCGAAACATGCTTCACAGCAACTCAATGGCCCCAACAACGCCGGTCCGTTAAAATGGGTAATATTTCAGTTAGGTTGATGCAATGCAATCTTCAGATTTATCCTCTGGATCGTAAAACCACAGTACCCCCTTCGTCATCCCCCCTGGTGCTATTTTTAGAACGTGACCTTGTACGAAAAGCCATATCCCGTTTTACGCAGATGGTAAAGAGACTCTTTTAGCACATCACGGAAAATTTTTTCTCAGAATTCAGCGAATTACGTTAGAAGTTCAAAACAAACGTATCACCCAGATCAGAATGTTCCAGCATTGCTTAATTTACAACTAAACCACTGCATCCAACAAAATGATTTCAAATTGTTCCTAGTGAAACATACTAAAAGGTATGGAGGGAATAATTCCTTTAGATGGCGCCAGACGTAGCCAGGGAGAAACTGGCCGCTTTGGAATAGTTCGTCATTCGAAAAAGTTTTTTTTAACCCTTTAAAAAAAAAATTATTAAAAATAAATGGACAAAGATATTTTAACCATTCTTGTTTTAAATCTCGGAGAAATGTTATATTTATTACTTCAAGAGATTTCGAATTTATAACGAAATTAGAACGTCAGATGCTGGAAATTGAAATTAGAAATCAAATTTTTTAGGGTTAACCTACTATTTTTTAAAAAATTCTCAAAATTCAGTAAATTACGTTAGACGTTTGAAACAAATTTCATTAGAACGGAAATCGTTTGTTCTTTCCGATGGTGTATCTATTTGTTTCGTACAATTATCCAAAATCATGCTATTGATTTCGACTACCTGTGTGCCGAATTTCGTGGCTATAAGTGCGAGAAATTCGTCTGGACATCGCGCACACATACCCACGCACACAAACATTGCCTTTTATAAGTATAGATATGCAAGTATATGTCAGCAATTAGTAAAGCTTACTGTAAAAGAATTAAAAACATATTGTTTATTAAGCAAAATCAAGTGACGACTCTTGAAGCTTCCCTGACTTTAACTCTTGACTAGCGTTCCGCGGCCCACTAATACTCCATCCGAGGCCCACAAGTGGGCCGCGACCCAGAGGTTGGGAACCGCTGTGCTAGACTTTTAAAAATTTTGTAACTTCCGTATTTTGGATCACAATACACTATTTTAATATATATTAAGTTATATATTTTAATATATATATATATATCAAAACAAACTTAGAAACACAAGACAAAAACTCAAAAACAGTCAAGACAAAATGGCAAAAGTAGACAAAAACCAAAATAAAATTGAAAAATATCATAGCGAGCCGCTCGTCAGGAAGAGAAGCTCGCTCATGATATTAATTTGTGCTTTTTTCTGCTAACGAAAAACGAAATCCGTTAAAAAATGCCGTCATTCTCTCTAAAAGCACAAGACAAATAAAAATGGAAGAATTCTTGAATAAAAAATAAATACATTTAAGAAGATTTAAAAAGAATCAAAAACTAAAAATCCGAATACAAATACAAAAAATCCGAATACAAAAGACCTAGAATAAAATAAATAAAAACAGACATATACATAAAAAATAAAAAAATAATAAAATAAAAGCGAAATATGCTTACCATGGCCAGGAAAAAGCTACCGTGGCCACGAGGAGAATGAACGCCAAACCAGTTATTGCTGTTGCCAAACAGAGGAAAAGGAATATATATAACTTAATTATCAGTTAAGCGATTATTAAATTAAATTTTGATTCCATACGGATGGCGACAAGGCTGATGTTGTAAGATTATGAATACGTAATTACGCCTTAGATATAAGAAGTTTGAAGTGAGAATGAGCTCGCCTCTTATTGTTAGAATGAATGCTAAAAAGCAAATAGTAGTAGTATAATGTATATTTATCTTACCTTTTACGCTACATGTCCTCTTCAAACGGTTTATATGACTCGCATTCCTTTTATAGTAATGGACAAAATTACAGTACGATTGAAAAGTAATAAAGTACTTGTGATGTGCATGTACATAACCGCATATTATAAGTATCAATAAATACTTAACTTAATAAGCAATTTACTCAATTTTACAAAGTTTCCAATGAAAGAATTTCATTGCTATCAGATCCTCCATGGTGAAACCCTAAAACTCTAGATCGAAAACACTCACCATAGGCTGAGAATAAAGGATATTAAATATTTGTTGATTTTTATCTTTACCAGTTATTTAAAAACAACTCTTTCTTTAGATAATAAATGATAAATGAAACATGGGATATGGAATTAAGGAATTATCAGGAATCCATGTCCATATGCTTTGAGATCATAAAATAAATGGCAAATCTCGAGAGTTTAAAAATCATAAGATTTTGTTACCTACATTCGAAGTTAACAGATTTTTTATTGTGAAATTATCGAGTATCCTACAAAATATTTACTTAATCCTATAGAATAAAGTAAAATTGTTAAAGACACATTTTATACTTCATTTAATAAATTAAGTATAAATGTGATTTTTATAAACATAAATTCAGTAAATATAAATTAAAATGCCTCCATGTAGGGGCATATCTGTGTTTTAATCGCACAAAGAATGCACTACAATTCCAAGACATACATGCAGCGTAAAATCTGAAAACCACATGTCCTGAATGACCTAGAAATCTTATACAATCCAACTGATATCGCGATTGGAACTGAGGGCGGTCAAACAGGACTTTTGGGTCGATTCTGAATAAGAATGAGTACTATAAAAGCTATCAATATGCTGTCTCCGTTACTAGTCGAAATGTATGGGGCTCATTGAATAGAAGTTACCAATAAATCGAAAATAACATAGAAGAACGCGTAATCAGCAAAATTCCCATCTCGAGAAATACAATTTAGAGCTGAAATTTAGTATGCTTACGATACAAAAGAAATACAAATAAGAAATACATTCCTCTAAAACTCGGCTTAAAAAATTTAGAAAAATTTCCAAAATTTTACATCTCTATGATTATATCAAATCACAGAGAGCCGTGGTAATCCTAGTGGTAGAGTTTCGGTTTTGGGATTGGAAGGTCGCAGATTCCAGACCCGATTCCATAAGAGGTACGCAGTGTGTGCAGATATGGACCACGTCAATTCCGCGGCGGCTAAACGTCTTTCGGCTGCTTTGACGAGAATATTTGAAGAGTGGTGGGCAGCACAGAGGTCGTCATCTTCATCTGACCGCTGTTCATGATTATGTGGTTCTTCCTGGGTCGCGGTGACCTCACGCCTGTGTCTTTGTTTAGAGATCTGATTCCGTGGAAGATCCATTGTGCAAACGGGCCTGATGCAAGTTAATTCCGTCGTCTCATCCTTTTGGGGGTTGTTTCACGTATATTATTTATTTTTATTATAATATTTATGCAAATGATTTATGTTTATTTATTATACATATTATTTATGTTTATTCTTAAGTATAATATTTTTGTTTTATTATATTTTATGTATATTATTTATGTTTAATTTCCCCCCGAGAAGAGTGTAGTATATTATTTTGAAATTTTTTCGGTACCATTTGTTCCTCACTCTTGTTAAGTGGGGTTTCATGTATATTATTTATAATTAATTTTCACTGTGTATGGATGTAGTATGTTATTCTGAAACTTTTTGTGCACCTTTGTTTTCCGTCCTTGTCAGGTGGGGTTGCATGGATATTATTTATGTTTACGTTCCACCCAAAATGGGTGTAGTATGTTATTTTTAATTTTGTCAAGCCGTGTTTTTGTCAAGCTTTACACATAAGGTAAGCTGGGTCGGCGTGGGAAGTAAGAAAATAATTTAAATCCTTTAAGTATCAAATGCCCTTCCGTTGGTGTGGTGGGGAAATTAAGAAAGAGGGTTGCCAGTTTAGATGTCGTCCTCGTCATCTGACCACGGTTCAAATTTATAAAGTTCTTCCCAGCTCTTATTAGCTCACATTATTAGAAAACGGAACGCTAATTTAACTAACTAAATGGACTAATGAGGTCCGTCCTCAAATAGCAGTGGTATAGCTTGTAATCTGATTAATTCATCGACTCATATGTATTTGAGGTATACTTCTTAATAATTTAATTGTGTTCATTAATTAAAAATAACTAATTTAACCTAATTCGTAATTAAAGTTTTAGTGTATATTGTGACACCTTTGTATCAGGATATAAAATACACTCTAGAATAAGGATGAATAATTCAAACTAGTTCAACTTGCACAGCTGATATAATCCATACCATTCTTCCCTAAGAATAAGATTTTAATTCTACAGTGAAAAAAACTAATTTACAGTAAAAGTTTTATTTTTACTTGCAAGTTTTATCTTATTTAATTACACCAAATCTAATTTCGTAAAGTCTGAATGAAATCTGACCTTTCATGATTTTATTATCTAAATTTCATTTTACTTACACGTTTTTGTTTCGCGAGTGAAAAAGTTTTCTTCAGATAACGCCACATCTTATTTTAATATAAGTAGAATATTAAGCAAAATTAGATTTTAAAAATTCAATTTACTCCTTTTTGAAGACAGAATTTTTAATTAATTTTCTGTCCTTTGACTGAGTCCAGTTTTAATTTTCACGTCAGCGGTTAAGAATAAACAGCAAGTCTTGAAGAAAGACATTCGACTTTTCTGATTGTTCCATCTTCACCCACATACTTCACTTCGCTCTGACAGGCCAGAATATTTGAATTTTATAAAAATTTCTGGAAAACTAATGGTAATATCGTTAACTCCTTTTCCGAAAGCCCAATTGACGCACCAGAAATTCTTTAAATGGATGAGGAATCTTTTTCCATCTCTTCTCCGGAAAATAGTCTTTTTTTTATTTTAATGATTCTCTAATTCCGAGAATGCAAGAATTCCGTAATTAAAAGTTCTTTCCACTTATTCGTTTTATTTTTTATTAATTTCTTTGAACAAAGAATTGGAATGAGATAAAAACATTTTTTAACAATGGAAAGAAAGGAAAAAGAGTTGGAAAGGAAAGTGAAAGGAAAAGAAGGTCAAATGGATGAGAATGGAAACTTTTTATATTTGTATTTCTTTTCCGTTTTAAGAACCTTAACAATGAGCGCAGACAGCGAGCGTGTGTGACCTTGTTTTCAACCACAAAGCAAATTATTCAATTAATATAAGAAACACTCATTTAGGATGTAGTAGTTTCTGTTTGAATATTAGAAAATTTCTCAACAATCAGTTTGTTAAGGTGCAACATCATATTTTTTTTTAAAAAAAAGAGAATAATCAACAGTTGTCATCTGACCTATTTATTACTTTAACAGGATTTTTCTTATTTTTGTTTTCGTTTATTTAAAACTGTTCTAGTTCTCAAAATGTGAAATTTCAACCATCTTTTAATGGTGGTTGCTGTAATTTCATCTTTATCTTCCTAAAAAAATGATGAAATAGTAGTAAAAAAGTTTTTAAGAACACACGTTCATTAGAAAATCAAAAGTAGAATTTTTATTTTAATTATTTTCTGCCTTTTAGACTTTATTGTATAATTTATTATTATAAATATTTTGAAATCTAGAAATCAGTTAATTCTCAAATTCACTCCCAAGTGGAGTCACGCGCATGGAATCGAAATTTAAGTTAATTAATCGATTAACTAGTAAATAAGGCATGAAAATATTAAAAGAATGTATTTCCATCGAGAATACACAAATGTATAAAATCTCAAAATTCTAGCCCAACAACAAATGAGTAAAAAGTCGATTACAAAATTCCATCGTAACAAACGTGAAACAAGTCAAGTTAAATGAAAGCAAAAAATGACCAAGATAAACGATAGGAAGAGAGAGGCGTACCGTTCCTAGTAGAGACACAATTCAATCGTTGTCGTATAATGATTCAGTCGTGATGCATATTAATAGTAACTGGTATAAGGATGCAGTAGGTATTAACTCATAAATGCCTGGTGTTCCTGTTTAGAGACACTTCTAAAAATGTATCACAA
This sequence comes from Araneus ventricosus, assembly GCA_013235015.1. Classification (NCBI taxonomy): domain Eukaryota; kingdom Metazoa; phylum Arthropoda; class Arachnida; order Araneae; family Araneidae; genus Araneus; species Araneus ventricosus. Next base: position 31,925 of record BGPR01001224.1, on the reverse strand, counting down.
ACTGACAGGAATTATTTTTTAACATAAATTCTGCAAAAAAAGCATTTTGAGTATTCGTTTCTACTATATCTCTTGGTTTTAGAAGAATTCGAAAGTTGCTTTTTGCAATATGAAGAGAAAAAGAGTAAGTTTGTTCAATCATTTATCAATTAATTTAGTTGCATTTAACAAACATATCAGTAAATGCAATTGTAAGAATTTGTTTCTTTTTTAGAATTTCACATAATTTTAGAATTTGTTAGTTTTTTTTTTTTTGAATTAACAGGACTTTGACTAAATAGGGACACTAGGTTTAGAAGGACATTAAAACATAAATATTTCAGGCAGGATTCAGTTAATTTCTCGACACGTAATATTAGTATACAAAATGTTGTAAAAATGTGACTTTGGCATTAATGGGTTAACAATTGCCAAAAAACACCAGAATGAAAATTTAAATAATGCATGTAAGGTAAAATCTTCTAAGAGAAAAAAATCGTAATTTTCATCAGACATTTTCTTCTTAATTTTACTCTCTTCCTTTTCTTCATTTTTTCTAAATCGTCCTTGTCTTCTTAATTTCCATTCGTTTCCCCACGTTTTAAAATGCATGTCACCAAGATTTAGCGTTCTTCCTCTTTTATTTCTACAAGGGTTAGTTGTTTTTAACCACCACGTATTTCGGAGAATGTTAAGATTGTCAACTGGGATATTTTAAGTCTGGCATAAAAACCCCTGCCGAATGATATTCCTTATTTCAGCCACGACCAAAACTATTCAACTTTACTGAGGTACAACGTAATATTGGAAAATCCTCACTAATCCTACTTTTTATTCCGTCACCGAACCGAAACGTCACATAAAATTCCTGACCTACTTATCCTCACGTGAGCAATACTAAAACGACAAACTGCCTGAGAAATTTTTTTTAAAAAATCTGACGCTTCCATTGGATTACTCTAATAAAACGTCCAAAACTTCTCAACGTAGGGAACCAAATTCGAAAGTTTATTTCTAAACATAAAACCAATTCTTTTTCAGTGCAAAAGATCTGAAATTTTCTTCGGCAGATCTGAAAGTTTGATCTCCAACGACAGATTGAACATGCTGCAAATTAAAGTGACTAGACGTCCCGGATTAGTCGGCATCGACCCAATTTTTTGTTTTTGTCCCATATTAAAAGAAAAAAAAGGCCTTGGATTTCTCTCGATTTTGAAAAAAAATGTTCCGAATTATTTTTTTTTACCTTTGAGTAAATAGTTCTTAATTATAAGAATATCTTTTTAAAAATCTGACGCTCGCATTGAATTACTCTAGTAAAACGACCGAAGCTTCCCAACGTATGGAACTAAATTCGAAAGTTTATTTCAAAACATAATGCAATTTCTTTTCCAACGCGAAAGATCCAAAATTTCCTGCGTTTGAACTCCTACGGCAGATTGAACATGCGCCAAATAAAAGTGACTAGACGTCCCGGATTAGTCGGGATGGACCCAGTTCTTTATTTTTGTCCCAAATTGAAAGAAAAGAGTCCTGGATTTGTCTCGATATTGAAAAGATGTTCTGAATCACTATTTCTTTTATTTTTGATTTTAAGTGAATAGTTCTTAATTAAAAGAAATTAATTTTATCTAGTTTTTAAATATAAGATTCTGGAGAGCTCTCCTTCCCTGTTTTTATTAAATCTACATCCGTATCGTAATTCTTTATAATATCGGTAAATTCCGTGTATAAGTTTTTGCTATCATTATTGAAAATGGCGAAGTGATCTGACGGCCTGGATTAGCCGTCACGATCCAATTTTTACTTTCTCTAATACGAAGTATACTAAGAAAAAGCATTGCATTCGCCCCCGACTTCTTGACGAATCATCACGTTATGGCTTACGGGAGTTTAAAGCAGGAATCATCACTCTGTAGACCTCCCTGAGACCGATAAAACCTATTTTGCAATGTTGTCTGTCTGTTTGTGAACACGGTAATTCAAAAACGGAGCCTGCTAGACGGATGAAATTCGGTATGCGCTCTTAACACCAAATTTGAAGCTTTCTTTTAAATTTTGGACGAAATCCATTCTCGGGGAGCCTGTCTGTTAGTTCTTGATAATATGAACATAGTAATTCAGAAGCACAATCCATACTCGACTCTCTTTATTATACGGTATTTAAAACAAATTATTTAAACTTGATTGTGCTCTCTTTCCCTTCGGCAAGAAATACAAGGTGATTATAAAGTCTCTATACATTTTGGTTTGATCTTAGCCTACGACATTCTTTTTTCAAATAATCTTGAAATTTTAGTTTAGCTATATTAACGTCATGTTTTGAAGCAACACGAGGGATTTTGAACCGCTTTTAGATGACGAGTACGACGCATGAGCTGGCATCCCTTCTCCAGGCTTCCATTAAGCGCCAGCGGGAGGACGTTTGGCCTCCTGCGTATGATTTGGCGTGCAACAGGCCAAGGACACGATGGATCTTCGGTGCAACCGAAGGGTTTCGAGCCTGGAGCCCTCTGGCCCCAGAGCCGAGACTTTACCACTAGGCCACCGCGGCCCTAGTAATTTTAAAAAATGCTCACAATAGAAGACAGAACAATCGTTGTTTGAGTGGAATGATGGAAGAGAACTGGACGGGGATAATGACATCGGAGACCAACCCCCATTTTATGGAATCCGAGTGTACTATTCTAAATTGGATCTCAGTGAGTGTAGTTTGCGATGCAAAACTGAACCAACTCCAATCCGTCACACAGCATACTACGAAAAATGCAATAATCCAATTTGGAAGATATAGTATTAGATTTTTTTCCGTGATGTTTTGCAAAAACAGCTATATCTCAAAATGTACATTTTGGTGTTGTGTGATTCCCAAATTCCCATTCAGGGTTTACTATTATAAACCGAATCTCTTTGTGTAGCTTTCTATGCGAAACTGAACCAACTCCAATCCGGCACACTGCAGACTACTTAGAATGCAATAATCACTTTTGGGAAATATAGGATTATATTGTATTTATCTATTTATTTTGTAAAAACAGCTGTATCTCAAAATATTTATTTTGATATTGATTTCCAATTGCAATACTGCGTTCAACATTTGGTACATAGATGATGTCTAGATTTTTTTGTTTTTACTTTTGCTTATTTATTAATTTATTTTTATTATTTATTTATTTACGTATTTTTATCTTATATTTTGATTTATTTACTTATTCACAGCTGAACAATGTTGATGTAGAAAAAGGCTTAGCAGACCTAATAAAATGGTAAAAACTATGAACCTACTGAACCAAACTCAAAATATACAAAAACATATTTTTTCAATATAAAAGACCCAAAAATTTCTGCCATTTTTTTACAATGCGTTCTCCCTGACCGTTGGCAACACACATCCGACAGTGGCTTGCGTTTCCTCCTTCCGGGTAACGGGCTCTTCGAGGAAGTGAAGAGGAAGGAAAAAGAAGAAAACTTTGGATGCAATCTTTAGGTGGGGAATTTGTTCCTCACTTGTTTCCACGTGGAAGAAAACACAGAATGTGTGAGAATGACTTTTTTTATTTCTCTTCTTAATTGTTGCATAATGAATGGGAAAGAAAGTGAAGACAGGGAGCTGGGTTTTTCCCAACATAAAATGTTCGAGGAGCGTTTGCTTTAGACGAAGAATCTCATTAATTTTCGTTCATAAAATTTGCGAAAAATTTTTGAAGGTCAAAAAGTTCGGTCTGTTCACCACGAATTATAAATTTTACTTATAAAATTTACTGCGTATGTTCGTTCAAAGCAAATTACTGATAATTTTGTCTTTTATGGTGGAGAAGCTTTGCTTTTGCGAGGAGCGCTTGCTTTTAATGAAGAATCTCATGAATTTTTTCTTACTAAAAGCTTGTGAGAATTTTTTGGGCGTTGAAAAGGGCGTTCTGTTCAGCACGGAAAATTTCCTTAAGCATAAAATTCACCGTGTATATTTAAATGTTCGTTCAGAGCAACTTACTGATCATTTTGTCCGTTATAGTGTTGGTCTTGTATCTATATAAGAAATGCCGTGAGAAGACCTCTAACGCTCAAGAATGTGGGCGTGGCCACAGAAACCAGACGCAATGAACATGGCAGGGGTTCTTTTCTTAGAATTCGGAGCGGGGAACAGGGGAGGGTTCGAAGCGGTTTTTGAGAGGGGAAATGAATTTCCCTTATATTTGAAAGAGAAAGCGTTCAAGCGTTCTTGCACTAAAAAAGGCTCCTTTTACTTAGAGATTTGTATTCATCATTTTTTTATTTGGTATTTGGTAATGCATTTTTTTCTGTTAGTGGTTTTTGCACTATTTTTACTCGGAAAAAACGAAAGTTAGTGTCAATTGAATCATTAGTTCTGTTTTTCATGCTTTTTTTAAATTTCTTAAGCACTCTGGCAATTTGCATGAGATTTTCTTCAACAACTTTCGTTAGTAAATTTGTGACAATCAGATTTGAGATATTTTTGGCAAGTTAAAGGCCCGTCTTAGACGGGCAATCTTCCAATTTAGCAATAAAAGCCGCTGAGGATCTCAATAGCTATGAAAGGAAACATGGCAGAAAACTAAGAAAGATAAGTACTGGAAAAGCAGTAATAATCTTAGTCCTGTATTTATGCGGTAAATTCGTCCCCTAAATATGCCGAGTCAATATATACCGTGCCATTTGAATGTATATTTCAGCTCGAAAATGGGTAAACCAAATTTAATAAATACATATAAAACAGTATTTTGCACTTTTTACAATTAGAGAACACATATTTTAAAAGTAGAAATTATTTAATCCGATTAATACTGTGTCCCTAGTATTGTTAACAAAACCAAAAGTTTAAAAAAATGCCTTTATTCTTTTTTCATTTTCATTAATTCATAGTATAGATGCCCTTTTTACCATTTCATGTTATGTATACATTACTGATACTGCTATAAATTTGTTCAAAATCACATTTTTTTTCTAACTCAATTTCCCAGAATTATGGCAAGAGCTGTTTAGTAAAATCGACACCTAAAGATTGCTTCAAAGCTTTACTCATTACTTTTATATATGTAACACACAAAGAGTACACATTTTTACGATCTGAAATGTTCAAACACGACGAAACTGATTAGACGGGAAAACGGAGACTAATTTCTAAATTTACAGTGTTTAGAGTGTCATTGCACTTCCATGTTTACATTCGCCTGATTAAAGAAAAATTCAAGTGCCATGCAAATAGTAGTTCTTTCGCATTTGATCAAGCATGTTAAACCGATACCGTTCAAATCAAATGCCATGTAAATCGAGGGTTAGATTTATTCGATTATACCTATTTGGCATGAATATTTTTTTCTCAACCGCAATTATGCAAATCATACGAATGAGTGTAAGGAATCTAACTGAAATAATAAAGATATTGATTTTGAACTGTAAAAAAAATTCATTAAATAAGTTTTAAAAGTTGATCAGAAAGGAAAACTGAGACAATCTTCCAAATCCACAGAATTCAGAGTTTCGCTTCACTTCCGTGTTTACATTTGTCTGATTGAAGTGAGACTCAATTGCTATGTAAAAACGCTAGTTCCTTCGCATTTGCTCACGCGTGTTAAACCGATATCGTTCAATTCAAATGCCATGTAAATCGAGGGTTAGGATCATTTGATTAAACCTATATGACATTAATATTTATTTCTCAGACACAGACGAATAAATTTGCATAAATGAGTATAAGGTATACAGGAGAAATAAAAGAAAAATTATTTTGAACTAAATCTTTTTAAATAATTAATTAAAATTAATTTCAAATAATCGTTCTTTATTTGGTCAGAATTTCTTTATTTAAAACTTTTCTGCTTCAAGTTAGAAATGCAAAAAGTAAATTATATAATTATCAATTTATTTAGTATTAACTGAAAAATGGGAAAATATAAGTGATGCAAATGTAAGGCTCCGATTTTATTTATAAAACTTATTTTTGTAATAACAGAGTTGTGGCAACAGTATAACATTATTATGCCATCTTAATTGTAAACATCGATTAATCGCTTGCTGTTCGCATTCTCGGTAAATAAATATCTATTTTTTATATTTGGCTTCATATCAATTCTAATTTTATATTTAAAATCATTCTACATCTAAAACAATAATTTTATACCTTATACAAATATGTATCACTGAGCAGCGATTAAATTACTTTTAGAAAAAAAATTTAACTACACTTTTTAGTAGATAATTAAACCAAAATTCCACTTTTCGCAATTTCAAAGACAATGAATCAGAATGTTTACTTTGCGACTAACAATTTAAAACTGAAATTTAAAAAAAGATCTAAACGCCATTTTTATACAATTCGGATTACCATTATAGTGCTAAAGTAACGATGAAAATAAATTCACGATGAAAGACACTTTGTATGAGAGAAATAAATAATAAAAGCCGACTCCTTTTCATGTTTAAATATCAAATAGCAAACTTTCCTTTCAGTCGTTCTCTTGTATTCGATTCCTTTGATTCAGATGGAAATAACATCTTGAATATTTATATTTTCACATCCTATTATGTAAACAATAAGCACTAAAACGACGCGCACAATGAAATGCTTTACATAATAAAATGGAAAAGTTCTAGTGAGGAGTTAAGAAATTTTACGTTATATAAAGAGAAGTTGTTATTATGATACCTACTATTTGTTAAGCTATAATTAATAGTACATCCCTAAAAAAGTGCTTTCAAAGGGATGTAATGGAATTAATGAAGTGATTAGCTGAATTAATTAACATAGTTCATTAATTAGTGACTTCTTTTCAGCATCACGTTAGTTTTTTTTTTTCACATAATGGATTTCTTGTCATGAAATTAGCTCAAATTAGCAACAGCATTAGGGTGTCTTGCTTAATGCAACAACAGTTTGTCAAACTTTTAATGAAGTCCCATTCTCTATTACTTTTTTAATCAGATATTTTCGATGTGAACAGAAACATTGTTTCTAAATCAAGAAAACATCTAAAAGAAACAACATGAAAAAAATTCGATGTTAATCATGAATATTTAAGCATAATTGTGTAAAACACAATTTATAAACTGTGCAAACTGAATTGTATGTTGCTGAATTTGTAATAAATTATGTAAATTGAATTGAATAAACTGTAAAAAATTGTGTCAAGCGAATTGTATAAAGATACTAAATTGTGCAAATTGAATTGTATTAATTGTAATAAATTGTTTAAACTGAATTGTCTAAATTGTAATAAATTATGCAAACTGAATTGTATAAATTGTAATCAATTGAATTGTTCAAATTGCGTAAAATGAATTTTATTAATTGTGTAAACTGAATTGTATAAATTGCGTAAGCTGAATTTTATAAATTGTGTAAACTGAATTGTATGAATTGCGTAAACTGAATTTTATAAATTATTTAAACTGAATTATATAAATTGTGTAAACTGAATTTTATAAATTGTGTAAACTGAATTGCATAAATTGCGTAAACTGAATTGTATAAATTGAAATAAAATGTGCAAACTTAGATGTATAAGTTACCACTTAAGATGCTTGCATTAAAGCATTACTAAGTACGTAACAAAATGTTCAAAAGTTTGTAAGAATTTCTACCCTAATTTAGAAGTTACTGAGAAGAGTACGTTTCGCCAGATGAAAGATTAATTATGCCCGTCTGTTAACATGATAACTTAAACACGGAACAGGCTAGACGAATGAGTGAAACAAATAAAAAGATTCCACAGATTATTCAAAAATAAATCTAATATTACTAATTACAAATTATTATTTCATTATTTTTACGAACTATGAATTTGTTGTTTAAACAGCGAATCGTTTAAAAAAAGGGTGTTTTTTTTCGAATTATGTGTTACTAAAATAAAAATAAAAATTCATCAAAATGTAGGGTTTTTTTTTTTTTTTTGACTATTGAAATACTTTCTCTTTGTATACTTTGTATACAAGAAGGTAAAAAATGAGCTATAAAATCTAAATTTTGATTTTTAAAATATTTTGAAATTTTAGAAACAGACAATGATACTACTATTTGAATATCCTATGAATTTATGTGTCAAAACATGGTCATCCAATAATTTATTAAAGCATATACCATTCATACGGCTAATTCAGATACAATTACAATAATTATTTATTAACCCTTTGGAACTATTTTTAAGGACATATTTTAACCATATTGTTGATTCAATTGCATTAAAAGTAAGTATTTATTGCACTTTTGGCACTAATTGCAGCTTTCTAACTATAGGGCCAGGCGAAATTTCAATGGTTCTAAAGAACAGTTTTGTACAGAAATCTTACTGCAAAGGATTCAATTCATCCTCACTTGTTACACGTCAAAGGCGTTGAGCTATTTTCAATTTAGTATTTATTACGCATCTTATAGGAAGAAAAAGCAAAAAGTGTCATAAAACATTGTATCACAACCTGCTGCTAAATGTAAAATGATTCTGATTTCACTTAAACTCCATTACGCTCACTTATAAGTAAAAGTAGGCGAACAAATTAATTTTCAAAAAAATGTTTGTTTTTTTATAATTTTATATTTATTTATTCTATTAAATTGTTAAACGTGGGCTTGCCCCTGAAATATGACATTGACCACATTTAAGTTTACTTTTAAGAAATGACAAATGATAAGACAAATTACCACATTTATGTTTACTTTTAAGAATGTGGTAAAGAATCGTTCAATATAGATCTATAGTTTATACGATTCTAGAATTGCTGAATACGATTCCGGTCAAACATTGCCAAATAATATGGTAAATATGTTATAAAATGATTAACGGTGCAGAATAATCTGCTTAGAAGTTAAATGCATTCATTGGTAAAATCATGAATTTTGAATGCATTTAAAGAAAATGAATGCATTTAAAGAAATTTTGAATGCATTTAAAGAAAATGACTCAAATGAAGAAAAATCGAAATATTTTTCTTTTCAAAATGACCAAATATTATATCAAAAGAATGTAAGATTATTCAATGGTAAAAAACTACTGAATAGAATAATTCTTAAGATAAGTAGACCGTAAATGCTAAGCTTCTTAATTTTTTTCAAATAATGAAAGTAAAGAAAAAGAACACATATCTTGAAGACATTTCTAAGCAATGAAACTATTTAAATCATTCTATTTAATTAATCTGTTTGTTCGTCCGTAATTATTTTATTCAAGACATGCTTTGAAAATGCATTTTTGTGTCATTTATGTCTTGGTATGTTAACAATCATTTAATTAAAAATAATCGTCATTATTAGCTTTAAAATGAAAACGTTTTTCATAAAAGTAATTGCAAAGCAGTTAAATTGTCTTTCATTCTTTTTACAGATTACCATTTGAAATGAAAGGAAATGGAAAAGCAGTTCGGGAAATATTTGAATTTTCTAAAAAAATAATTTTAGCTTATTCAGAGTTACATTTTTGTAAAATAGTCGATAACTTTGTACTAATTTTCATTATATTTTAGCCGTTTCTTCAATTACTTTAGCCTATTTTGTATCGAAGTATGCTTAAAACTATATATATTTCATACAGTTAGAGGTTTCAAATAAGCAGAAGTTACAAACAAACAGTTGTAGCATGGAGATATTTTGCGTTCAAAGCAAGAAAGCATTAAAATACTTTCTTAACTTCATTTTAAATGGGAAATTGCATTGTGGGAAATTTCGTATCGTACAATACCAATTTTAACTAGATTGCTTATGGAAAGGAAAATTGACGAGCTTCATTTTCAGCTCTACTATTTTTCACAAAAGTTGGAAAGTAGTTAAAATAGAAAAGATTGAAAATCAAATTTTACTTAGATACAAAACTTCAGTCCAAAGTTATTTAATAAATAGACTACTGTGTTTATTCCTTATAAATTGAAAGTATTTATTTTGTTCCGTTTTAAAATTCAATAATTTTAAATACAGTGGAATTTGATTAATTCGAAAGTTTTTAATATGAATTCTTAGGTAGTTTGAATTTTTCTCTGGTCTCTTGAAATCTTTATTTATATAATGTTAAGATATCGTATATAATTCGAATTCATTGGAAGTCAAAACTGAAAGTCGGAAAATTATTTTTCTTCCCTAATTTTTTTCGGCAGTTAAGTACTCCGTACCTTGTAACCTCAGTGATAGAAGTGAATAATTTTCTAAGGCCTTTAATTTACTCTAGGATATTAACTGCTGTGTAATGTAGGCAATCAAAAATCTAATAATTTTTTTACTTTTTAAAAACTTTGAACACGTAAGATGTGATTTGTACTGTTTATTTTGAAATTTTATTGTACAATTAATGCATTCAAAGTGCTGTGTACAATATTTATTAAAATTACTTATTTATTAAAATTTTTGTTTTCGAAATTATTAAAATTCTTTTAATTATAATTATTATTACATTATTTATTAAAACTGTTAAAATAAATCATTACAGCCATTTTAAGTTTAAAAATTTTCGTTTTCTTTTGCTGTACTCACTTAGGCCCAGTTTTTCTTAATTCGGATTCTGAGATCAATCGAATCTTTGTCGTACTCCCATCATCTTCGAATTAGCCATGTTCAACTGTATTAATTGATTCAATTTTTTATCTAACAAAAAGTAAGTATATATCGACATTTTCGGTAATGTGAATAATATTGAATAAACTAATGATAATGATGAATAATGCGTGCAGAACGGCCCGAAATTTATATTTTCTGTTTCATTAATTTCCTTTCACTTCCATCTCTCATCCCTGCCGCGGGGGCTTAGTGGTACGGGCTTGGCGTTGGAACCGGAACCGGAAGGTTCTAAGTTCGAAACCCGCTTCTGCTGAAGGTACACCGTGTATGTAAGACTAATGTACGTTAAATCTGACGTCGAGGGTCAAACATTGGTGTTGTGGCAAAGATGTTTGGAGAGTTAGTTGCCAGCTCAAGTGTCGCCCTCGTCATCTGATTGAAGATCAAAATTATGAGGTCCGTCCCAAAATAGCCCCCGTGTTGTGCTTCAAGAAACGAGTTATTAATTAATATATCTAGACTGAACTAATACTCCGTCCCAAACAACGCTTGTGGTCTTACAAAATTTTTAAGTCTTCTCCTTTATATTTCAGGTAATTCTAAAATACTTTTTAGATAACCAAAATCTAGTGACTTAAAAGTTACCTTTGTTTATCAATCATTTCATAATCTTTCTCTTTTTGTTAGGAGGAAGTAAAATACTACGTTCTGTCTGGTTGTCTTCAACAAATTATGGAGCGATAATGAAGATTCTCAATGTTTTTAGTGAATTAAATCCCTTTAGTAACATTATATATAAGGTAGGGGCCCAAAAATCGCTCTTTAAGCCATTATTGTGATCAGGGGATTAATGCATGTGCAATTTGTCTAAAAAATCTTCCAATCTGTTTTCTGTTGTAGTTCCGGTAGTGGTCACCATATACCACTACAAATCAAGAAGACGCCTTGGTAGGCGATATTTGGATCCCCTACCTTAAATCCCATTTTAATTAAATAGAGACGCATTTCTAAACAGCCAAGCAACTATTCGTCTGACAAATAATGCATCTTCTTTGTATTTTTACTGTTTGTTAAGTACGTTTCATGAAATTCACTAAAAAACTAAATGAAATGTTCGACATTTTGGTAAAAATAAATTCCTCTTTCAAGTTAATCATTCAGGCGTAACTTAATCTACGCACTCTGTTAATTAATTTTAACTCAGAAAGTAATTGGATTCGGGTTTGAAATTTATTGCGTGTCTAATTAGATGTATGTCCCTTCAAATGATCGAAATATCTCGGCCAGTGTAACGATTAAGTTTTAAGATAAGAATTTACAATATTAATTAACTTGATTGACCAGTTTTTAAATTTTGAAAGATAGCTCCAATTTGAGCCACGTCTATTGGCACCACTTTGTTTAGCGAAAGCACATATAAGAAGAGGGGGAGGTAGTTCTTTGCAATTTAATAACAATGGGCAAAGCTTTTTTCATGCCAAGTTAAACAATGATTTCTCACGAATTGGGCTGGCAAGCCAGTTTATATCTTTAACATAACATAAAGGAAATAGTTTTACACAATACTACAATAATTGATTTAAATTTTAATTGTGTTTTTAATGACGCTGTTACTGTTCAGCAACGGATTCCGAGACTACCACTTTTGGACGATTTTACACCGGAAAGGGATATCAGGTAATGAGTCATATGAACGCATTTCCGGAGTTCTTTGTTAGATCACGTTCAGTAAAATGTAAACATCACCCTTCCATTCTTCACTTTCCCCCTATTTTGATGAAAATAACTCCGCCCGGCGCATGCGCAAAAGCGCGGAGGGTTTCCCAATCCGTTGCTATAAAATACACATTAATGTCATTTTATTTCATGACTAATTTTCACTTTTATCAACATTTAATTTTCAAACGAAATACTTACACTAAAAAAAAAGAAAGCTACTTCAATTATAATATTTAAAAAAAAAAATGTTTTATGTTTATCCTTTTCTTGACAACTGAAGTGAGTTGCAACGAGCGTTGATCGCTAAGAAAAATTAACGACCCGAAATAAATCAAAAACTATATTTTCACAATGTTAAAACCTTCCCAGTTATAAAAAAAGCAGTTGCCTTCAATTCGAGTATCATCTTCTAAGAAGTTGTCACTGTCCTTTTTTCCCACCGTAAACAGCTGGCTATTTCAAGGTGAACGAGTTTTGGGAGAATAAATTATGCCAACCGTAACAAGCCGCAGAAAATGATAGGAGGCCCAAACTTTGGTGCAACATAACAGTTCTAATAATTTTCCCCCTAATACTCCAATGATTATTCGTAAATTTCCCAGACGAAATTTCATGTCAGTCAAGAATATTCATTGTTAATCCCGGATTGAACAGGAGTCCCAGGTTTTCCCCGAATTCTCCCGAAATTTATTTCTTAGAAAAATAGCTCATACTGAAATAGATAAACTAGATCTGATTTTTTTAAAATGATAGATGAAAAAGTTAATCTTAAGTAAAAGTAAAACAAAAAATAAAAGTAAAAGAATTCTCCTTCCCAAGTTTTGCCAAACGAATAAAGTGACCAGACGTCGCGGATTAACAGGTACTTTCTCAATTTTCGACTCTGCGGCTCAGATTTTTTAAAAAAATCCCAAATTTAAATTTAATGTTCCAGGTAGATGATTTTTTACGTATCAGTGAACGGCTCATATTAAAGAAAACATTAGCTATATAAAGAATAGACTCTATTTCGAAATTCGACTTGCTACCGCTGCTTTTTTACAGAACTCTAGGCAAACAACGAAATCTCACATATTTGTAAGTACTGCAAAATGTATCTTCACAGTAATTATTTTACATCACAAAATTCATTGGATGGGAGAATTAAACGAAAATCTTTCAAGTGCATTGTAAAACTAATAAAAATTGCTAAAATTTATAAGGAAAGATGTAAAGATCCCCCAACTCAGAAAATATGAGTATCATTGATTTAAGCTGTCACTTTCCTCACAAATTTAATCAGCTGATTGAAAACACACTTAATTAAAACATCGGAGAGCGAAGTGTTATACTGCAAAAATAATTCTTAGGGTAAATATTTTGCAACTGCTCCACTTTTCTGTCATATAGCAGGACTATTTTATTAGCCCATAGTGGGCCCCGTTCCCCCGACAAGGATTTGCCTGAGGGACGCAAAACTAGTTCCGGCACTCTCGCTAGAATAATATCTTAAGTTATCGATTTCTAGACCACTCGGAAGTGCCTGAGGGCTGTGACCGTATTCTCGAAGAAATATGAAGTGTCTCAGCTATGAGGAGTCATAAACAATAAAAGTCAAGAAAGCACTTAATCGATCCGCTTAGCTCCATATATTAAGTTAAATACTGTCGGCAATAAAATCAATCAAAATTTACGAGCAGCGCTGTGAAAATACAAAGCAAAATTTCTTTTAAAGAAATATGTATACAAATCTCAAATATTATGTGAACTTTCACAAAGTTACAGAAGTCGTTCCATTAGTGGGACAGTGGTCATTTATTACTCCAAATGTCTCTTGGTTTATTCACTTGAAATGACTCTTGATTTATTCATTCGGATTGTCTCTTTATTTATTTATTCGAGGTGTCTCTTGATTTATCTATTCGAAGTGTCTCGTGATTTATTATAAAACAATAATGAGAGACACTCCGTTAGTTGAAATGTCTCTCATTATTAAAAACGGTCACAATGCATCACAGATATTTGGTCAATAAGAATAACTTTTTTTCGAGGGGCAGAGATAATAATAATATTCTTTAAAATCAGCAACATAGCGAAACAGGGCATGTTTGTATATGTATCTGGAAAGGAAGGGTAAGTGTTTGGACTAGAGCTCAGTAGCTTTCGTCCTATACCTTCAAATTCTAACCACATTCATACATTGCATGAATGTGGCTAGTATACGATTATAGATATATTTATAAAGAATCGGATTCTAAATCATCTATAAAATTTTGGCCGTAACAAAAGGACTGAACTAAATGAAATTTTAAATAGTTTTATATAAAAAAATTAATGCTGTTCCAAATTAATATATAAACTATACACGACATGAAAACTTAGTTCATTTTTTTAAATTTCGAAATAAAACACGTCATGAGAGTTGCCTTTTCCATAATGCAACGAGAAAGAATTCAAGACATTTTATTAAATTCACACAATAAATTCAATTTATCCACGCCTTTAAAATAAATTCTTTTTTTAAAAAAATATTTCTCTTTTTTTTCAAAGATAAAAGCATTCTAATTCAATTAATGAGTCGCGCGATTCTCCAGTTTTCCAGAATTCCATAAAGCTGCTGAATTAACAAAAATCCGGGGAAGTCCCACTTCAAAAGCCTAAAGTCTGTGAGAGAGGTCTCTCACAGAGATACCCTCTGTCTGTGATTTTAGTTCACCGGTGAACACGTGCGCTGCGCTTACTTAAAAATGGCCATGGCTAGGATCCACCGTAAATACCATTTAAAGTTTTAAAATGAACCAGCCATCAATTTAAAGACTATGTGAAGACTTCAAATAAAAGCTTATTGGATTTAAACGATTGCAACTCCTTTAAAAGATCTCTATACCTCCAACCAACAACAGATTTTAGAAAAATATCAATTAAACTGTTATATTATGTTTTTGATTCCTAAAAAAACTTAAAGTCAAAATAGGATTTCATTTTTAAAAGTAATAATTGCGGAGAACTTATTCTAGCCTCCTAGATATTTTTAATCTGAGTCCAAGATCATTTCATTTTGAATAGATCAGCTGAAACCCGGTTCGAGCACTGTTCATTTTGTATTTGATCATACTCTTTAGTAAAAGTAATTACTGATATGAATATAGAAACGAATAAAATATGCAAACTAAAAAAAATCAGTGACTTTGAAGAAAGAATGTTAACAGAACGTGATGTTTTTAAACGATGCCTAAAGTCATATCATTTTGTTAAATTGCTTTCTGAACGCAAAATATTCTCCAGCTCAATCTCCTGACAAAATACTGAAAGGCGTCATGGTATTCCATAGAATTATGGCACTGGTTTAGTAGATACGTCAGTATTTCACTTTGGGAAATGCGCATCAGCATTGTTATTTTCAATTTAGCGATCAAATGAAGTAAAAAAAAAAAATCGGGCTCAAAAACCGAGGGTCTTTTGGCCTTTACCAAGTTGGATTAAGCCACTAGTCAGATATGAACTCAAGCGAAATAATCTGAAGTAAATATTTTCCTTCTCATTGTTTTTGAATTATCGACAAGGATCATTTACTAAGATTCGGAAGAAAAAAATGGTTCCTCCTTCAAAGATTGCTTTATTGACCAGAGTAATGTTTCAAGACGGCCTTATTTTATTTCTACTTTTTTAACTGAACAAAGTATCGCATTTTTCCCCGGAACTTTAAAATTCTTTTTTTTATAATTACATAAGTCTTTGATAAAATTGCCTGAAAGAAAAAGAGAAAAGCATCCAAAGTTAATTTATAATAATAAAGATAATTTTCTAGCAAGGTTATTTTTTCTAATCTTGTAAATTATAGAACCATAAGTGGGCTCTTGGATTCTTAGCCGACAAGGTACTTAAGTGACAGGACATTTAGCTGAAAAATTCATTTTGCCGTTCGAACTTTCAGCCGTCGTGTCCTTTAGGAAGTGACTTTTAGCCGACACTCATATTAAAGTATATTTCGAATTTTTTATAATTATATCTATATTAAATAATTTTCTATTTTAATATATCTAACAAATAATATATTTTATAATTATCTAGTAAATAACTATAATATTTATAGTTTAATAATAAAATAATTGATATATGTATTTAATTACTACTAATAATGACTTTCTATTCGGTTTCTAATCATATGCAATCGAGTACGATTCCGATTTAAAAGTCAAATTCAGTAAAATGGGCGTGCTTGAACTTCACGAATCTTTGACTGATAGATTTTGAAATATTCGATAACTGGCATTTGTAATAGTGAATTAATGATTATTAAATTAAAATAATAATCACATGAAAAAATTAAGTAATTATAATTTAGAAAATATCTACGAATGCATTTATGCTCGTTTGTGCCGACTAAAGGGAATATCGGTTAATCGTCCTGTCTGTTAAGTGGTTCCAATTAAGTGGCATGAATCCCTTTAAGTGAATACGAAGATGGCATGTTATATAACGACGTGTGCATAGCTAAATTCGATACTTTATCTTATTGCTTCAATTTAAAGGAAAGCTCTGTTTGATGTAACGCTATGTTTATATATATATGTGGCAGAATACATTTTTATTACACTTGTCTTTTGGGGAAAATAAAAATCATTCCCTTCATTACAGTTTTGAATTTTTCCCATCAGTTGAAAAGATTATCATCTTGAAAATCAACGTTAAATATCTTAACAGGCATAGGCATTTTAACCCTTGCTCATTGTTTTCAAAAGATAACATGTTTGCATTAATTTTTTTACTAGAAATAATCTTTCTGTTTGACTACGTACGAATTTATTACAAATCAGCTAGTGTATTTATTAATGATAGCGTAAAATTCCACAAACTACCCATGCGACTCCCTTCTGAATATGTCCATATTTTTTATAAGATCCTAAATGGTGCAAGTAAAAAAGCCATTACTTTTAGTGGTTTTTCCTTCTCTCGACTAATGCAATGCTAATCGTTCCCCAAAACAAAATTTCTTTTTTGAAAGTGCAAATATTATCTTTTGATTGTGTTGGAGGACTGAACATGTCATCTAGAAAAATTTTATTGCATAGTAAAATTCCTCGCCACAAGTATCATGACTCTGCTCCATAGGCATAGCAATAAAAAAGGAATTAATTATTTTTCTGTATAAAAAGGTTTTATGGGATATTTTCTGGAATCCTGCTGCCTTTGTGATCATCCGATTACGAAGCAGGGATGCTGCTACAAAAGCAATTGTATTATCAGTAAATGCGTTACGACTATCTGTTACAGAGATCATATACCCTAAACGTTAACAACCCCTGTTCTGGTTAATTAAACGCTAATGGAAAGAACTTTCCTGGTGTGCTCTACTGATTTCTATTGTTTAACGATAATTACAATCTTGAAGCAGTTCTTTTGTCTTATTATAATTAGAAACGAACCGATAATTGGAAAAGAAAGTGCCAAACAACAAAAATTACCAAGTGATTTGAATGTTGATTTTTTAGTTTTAAATTTGTGTTAATTAAGGCGTTGAGAACCAGAGTGAAGTAATTCGCTAAATTTAGCTAGGTAATTTATTTATTTAGTACCCATGCCGGTCCGCCTACCAGCAAGGGTGTAAGGCCCTCAGCGGGCCGGCAGGGAAGGAACAAACCTGCCACTAGAGAGAAGAGCACCCTCAGCCCAAGCGGGCACAAGGGGCACACGAAAAAACAAACAAATAAATATTCACAGTCTGCACCCAAACAGGGGTAGAACCCAATCACAGAGTCAGTATAGAATACAGGAATATGACAATTACAACTGCTCACCCAGGCCCGGCCAGACTAGAATCAATACAATTCCAACAGAATAAAACACCTAAAACATTATAAACATTAAAATGTACCGATGGCAGGACTGGGCAGACACCCGAAAATCAATAACGTATAATATTACCCCCCGAAAGGGCGCAGTGGACCCAAATCCAAAGACATTTACAAACATTAAAAGATAATATATTAAAAATATCAGCTAGATAATATATTAAAGATAT
>BGPR01001224.1:469-13724 GCA_013235015.1 Araneus ventricosus | reverse complement strand
TCAGCTAGATAATATATTAAAGATATACATTAAAAGATATCAGCTAGGTAATGTATTGAAGGGCAAAATATGTTTTCTTTCAAAACCAGAGAGATTCAGAACAGTTTTAGCCAGTGGCGTAGCGAGGGTAAGTGGCGCCCGGGGCATAATATAATTTTTTCGCCCCCCCTGTCATCATCAGTGATTTAGTTCGTGTAAACAGCGGCCAAGGATTGGTATTTTTTCGCTCCTTATCGTATTTGACTTTAGAAATGACATAAACGCATTAACGTTTTGTCACCATGGGCAGTGGCGCAGCGAGAGTAGTTGGCGTAAATAGCGCCAGTGGGTATGGTATTATTTTTACGCCTTCTCATCAAATTTTGCTTTAAAAATGGCATAAACGCAGTAATGTGACTCCATGGCGTCCGGGGCATCCATATCCCCCCCTTTCCCCCGGGTCGCTCAGTCACTGGTTTTAGCTGCCCTTGATTAGATAATAGCAAGTTCATTTTCAATATCTATAAAATATGATCCTAGTTCACCGAAGTATGCCCAGTACCGAAAATTGTGGGTTGGGAAAATTGGACTTAACACCCCAATTGCAATTACACAAATTGAAAAATAATAAATAGTACGAATGAAACTTAAAAAATGAAATAATAGGAATATGATATTTTTAAGAATAGATGCATGCAACAATGCTAATCCTTATCTGCATTTTAAAGCTTATAGTCCCTGTTATTTTTTGAACAACATCACGAGGATATTTATTGAAAATTTATTTCCAAAGAGTATTTAATTAATTAATAAGTAATTTATTAAGAGTATTTAAGTACAAAATTTATTTCCTTGGATTAAGTTTTACGAAAGGGAACGGGTAAATCCATCTCTTCTTTCCGCAATTACAAGAGTTCAAGTTAGTTTACAGATTTCCTGCTCTGAATAAATTCTTTAAAATAAATCATAAAAATTCGCATACTTTCAAACTCAAATAGTGTTTCCAAAGATTCTAACTAATGCGATGAAAGAGGAACATCTTTCGAGCAAAAATTAAATCGTTTATGAAGCGCCAGGCAACTAAAGATGTGCGTAGAATAGCCAACCGACTTAATTGGTATTCGGAAAAGCAACGGATTTCAACTCAAGCATGAAGGCCATGTGAAGTCTGCGAATGATAAAAACAATTTGAGAAGAGTCGGATTGAGGCAGAGAGCTTAAATTGTACGATACTTCTATCTAGAAATCAAAGAGGACGATAAAAAGGGTGTGTTGCGTACGTACTTCATGCAAGGATGCTGTTCAAAGTAAATTCTTAAGGAAAAACAAGTAAACATGTGCGTATTCAAATTTTAAGAAGTTTTCTGCAATGCATTGGAAATGCATGCGTCAGATTAATCAAGAGCTATGTGTTCCTCTCAAAAAACCCACGCTGTAATTATAATAACGTATCGGAAGTCCTTGAATAATAAAAATCGGGAATAATCGAGGTTATAAAATCTATCTAGATGAAGCAAAATACTCGCCACATTTATACGAATAGTGACTAGAAGTGTTTCTAGAGGAAAACATTTCGGCACTGATTTTTTGTGTGTGTATGGTATAAAATATTTAAAGCCAATAGACCGTTCGGGTTCGAGTTAGATAATATATTCTTTTCTAAATAGATACATGTAAAACTTGTAGCCTTTCAGGTTGGTTTAAAGTATCATGAAATTCAATTTCGAACTGTTTCAGTTACTTTAATGCCTTTCACAAGTACTTAGGGACACTGTGGCTAACATGCAGAATGTGTTTCGTTACTGGCGGATTATAGGTTGGAAACCCCATTTCATCAAAGATTATTTTCACTTTAAATCCGTCGAACTCAAAGATCCTCCTGCTGGTGTGCTGTAGAAGTTTGGAGAGGAATTGTCGGCTCAGGTGTCATTCTCGCCATCTGACCATATCGAAATTAGAATGTCCGATCCGGAGGGTCGCGAGGTGGAGACCCCATTCCTAAAGATTATTTTCACTTTAAATCCGTTGAACTCAGATCCTCCTGCTGGTGTGCTGTGGAGTTTGGAGGGATTGTCGGCAGGTGTCTCTCGCCATCTGGCCACATATCGAAATTAGAATATCCGATCCGGAGGGTCGCGAGGTGGAAGACTTACATTCCATCAAAGATTATTTTCACTTTAAATCCGTTGAACTCAAAGATCCTCCTGCTGGTGTGCTGTGGAAGTTTGGAGAGGGATTGTCGGCTTAGGTGT
This sequence comes from Araneus ventricosus, assembly GCA_013235015.1. Taxonomy (NCBI): domain Eukaryota; kingdom Metazoa; phylum Arthropoda; class Arachnida; order Araneae; family Araneidae; genus Araneus; species Araneus ventricosus. Next base: position 11,493 of record BGPR01001224.1, on the reverse strand, counting down.
CATTCTCGCCATCTGGCCACATATCGAAATTAGAATATCCGATCCGGCGGGTGGCGAGTTGGAGATCCCATTCCATCAAAGATCCGATGTGTAAGGGAATGCCGGCTCAAATGTCGTGCAGGCATCACGGATAGAAACTACAATGGCCTAAAACAACCCGTACGATGGCCTAAAACAAACGTATCTTCAAGACGGGACGTCAACCTAGTTTAACGAGCTAATTCACAAGAACATGGATATTCGTGGGAAGATTAATTCTCGTCAAGGAACTTTCGAAACTTCACTGGATTCCTTTAAATGATTTTAAATCAATATCTGTTAATAATAACACCACATAGGCCAAGATAAGTTTAGTATATAAAACAGCATTTGTTCTGAAAATGTATGACAGACTAGGATCCATGTGATCGATGTTCCGCCTCACAATAATCCAAATCTTAAGTTTTCAGCAAGTAATAAATTTTCTAATTTTTACAAATTAGATTGAAATGGAAAATGAAAGTTTGGATACAAACCTGGTGGCATAGTTTCATCATTTTGAGCATACTTTTTAGTTTCTGGTACATGCAAATGAAGTCAATTATATCAAAAAAAGAAATTAAACCATGGAGGGCGCTTTTTGTCCATAACTTTGTAATATAATTATAAAAGTCGAGTATGCATTTTCTACTTCTTCTCTTTCACTGATCAAGCCTTAAAATTCACACAGATCTGCAATTTTTGTGTGAAGACCACATACCAAATTTCAGTTATGTAGCTAGTTGCGTTTTTGAGTTATCGCGTTCACGTACAAACGAATTGACAGATCAATAGACAATCGACTCGCTGGCGGAATTATTCCAAAATTTGATTCAGATCTACATTTCTAATGATAAAACCGTATGCCAACTTTCATCCATCTAGCTGGTTGCGTTATTCAGTTATCGTGTTTACATCCACATGGACGAATAGATACACAGATTTCCTACAGACAGATTTAGTCCAAAATTTGATAGAAATCTACAATTTTGTTGTAAAGACCGCATACCAAATTTCATCCGTCTAGCTCGTTGCGTTACTCAGTTGTAGTGTTCACAGACAGATAGACAGACAGACAAAATTCCAAAAACACTTTTTGGTTCAGGGAGGTCTAGAACGCTGCGATTCATCAAAATCTCGAAGCCAAATGTTTTGACGATGACAATACTTTCTCTTTATATACTTCGTTTACATGAAAGTTAAAATAGTCAAATTCCCTCAATGGTTTCTCCAGATTTCGTTCTATTGTACTAGATGACGCAACTATATTGATGAATGAAAAAGTCATTATAAAAATAGTAATATTCTCATTACATAGCAGTTGGTGAATTTATTCCAAAATCATCTTTTTTCTACTAATTTTGGAAGGCAGAACTGATTTTTAATTTAATATTTCGACTCAAGAAGAATCAGATTTCTGTTAAGAATACATTTCATTTAATTTTAACTCCCTCGCGTTCAGGATTGTTCAGAAAATTATTGGGAAATGAAACAAATCTAGTTATTCCAAAATCCTATCATTCGAGGTAAATAATACATGGAGAAACTTGAATTTAGAAGCTTCATTTCAGGAATTAATAATTCAAAAACATTTTAATACAAATTTTTCCCAAGCAAAATCATTTCTTTTCCATTTCCTCCATTGAAAATAAAGTGGCATAGATTCTAAAATGCATTTTATTGATTAAGTGGCACACAGCATTCGAGCATCCAGGCGTGGACCCAAAATGATGAAAGATTTATATTATCGCCTTATTACATTACACAGTAAGTGCTACTACACTGGTCCCTGTTGGCTTTCCTCTTTCAGCCGATTGCTATTCCTGCAGTAGCTTTCCTCTTAATGTGCAATGCTGTCTAGGGACTGCAATGGCTTAAGAAGAATGGCCAGCACAGGTCTTTATGGACTGGTTCGCTCTTAATATGTTACATAATTGAAGCTGTGTGTTGTATTTTAGAAATGGATTAATTTTAAGAATCAGATTTATAAATTAATGATGCTATTGGGTATTTATATGAGATAAATCTTTTAGGGGTAGCAGGTATTCAATGTTTAAATTAAATCCAATTTCTTCGTCAGTTTTCTTCGTGTTGCTTTGTTTAGGCTATACTGGGAGTGTGCTCGTAAAATCGCTTTTCAAGCTTCATTTCGTAAATGTGTTAATTAAGCAAATTAAACGCAACGATGCATTTCATTAAAACTTTTCTAATTGCGATCGTCAGTCTGACTCTCTTTAGTTTGGGCTCTTGGTAACAACAAGACACGCATTTTTTCTCTCCATCGATAATAACCATATATGAATCTTGAATTTTACTATAATATAGAAAATTCAAGGTTGAAGAGACTGAAAAATGAAAATAAAACAAATATAATTTAGTATTCTGCACGCTCTTCGCCTAAAATTCTTTATCTTATATACATATATCTTATGATCAAGAAAAGGACACTGTATCAACATAGTAGACATCGTATAAATAAAAATTGTTTCTGTTTACAAAATATGTATTAACCATTCAGAGATATTCAGAAAAAATGTTGACCACAATGTCATGTTTTGTAAACATATATGGAAAACACGAGAGAGAAGATTATAATTGTTAAAATTTTGGAAAGTTTTATAACTCACAGATTATGTCTTCGCAAACATTTTTTCTAAAAATAATATAGAAACTTATTCTCTTTCTCAGTGCCTAAAATTTCCTCCTAACAAGCAATTATGTTCTAAGAAGCATTTTGGATAATGTTATTCTCTTTAAAAAATCACGCATTTTTAGAACTGCAGTGACATATAAATAAATATCCACTGGCTACGAGAAGGAAAAATAAAATTACGATGTGCTGAACAGTATATAATCGCCATCATTACTCTTCGTTCTTGTTTCGTGTTTTCACGAAACACTCACCTATTGTCACTAACTCGGAAGTAATGACACTTCGAATGATCTCCAACCTTTGATCCAAAACGAGGAAGAAAAGTACTGAATTCACAAGATATGAATTGTTAAGTGGGTTATTAAGAAGATTAGTTGAATGAAAAGAAACCGCTTTGAACTTGATGAGTGAAATTGAGTGACGTTTCAATCAAGTAAGGCATTATTTGCGGACTAGCTGTATACTAGTAAAATAATAGCATCGAACGTTGCGCAAAACGGCATTTACAATGAAATCGATCCACACTCACGTGATACACGTCAAGTGTTCCTCTCCACTTTAATTTTGGATTTCATCTCTCATCATCCAGCGCAGTTAGGTCGTTTTGAGGTTACACGAGGATTTCCTATTTTGGGGCGACCCTCCTAATTTTGAACCGGGTTAGGTACCAAGAACGACATCTGAATCAGTACTCCTTCCAAATTTCCATACCATACCACCAGGAGAGCGTTTGTCTCCGACGAATTTAAGGTGAACCAAGGCCACGTACACTATGGATCTTTGATGGAATTAGGTCTCTAATCCGTGACCCTCTGGTCTCTAAATCTATACTCTGCTACTAGGCCACTGCAGTTGACTGCGTACCATCCAGAAAATCATCGTAACATCACAGCAAAGCGAAAGACAACGAGCAGTTAAATGGCATGCGTGGTGCCATTTACCATCCAAATTGTGACGTCACGTTAATGAACTACATTATCAAGATGCATCTTTTGGAGAAAAAATTATTTAAATTGATAGCAGTGTTATCTTTAATTTTTCATTTCATCTTTCTTTTCGATGATCTTAAAAAAATGTATGCCTTGTTTGTATAACTGCTGTTATTACTGTGTTGCAGTGGACTCCATTTTTTTCTTTCCTTTTCATTTTTTATTATTAACACCTATGTATTTTTAGTTTGTCATTGTGAGGATTTAGAACCCAATGCCTGAATGAAGTTTTGCAATATATCATACAGAAGTCAATTATCACAAATGTGAAATTTATCTCGAGATGAGCTAAAGCTATATAATAGTATTTAAGTAGGCTGCGTAAAGAAAAAAATATTACAGGAGATTATATAAATTTTTGATATGACTAAGCAGAAAAATCAAGAAAATTAAAAAACTATTGTGTAAATTAATCAGTTCGTGTGACGGCACAGTCACGTGACAGGCGTAACTTCACATGCCATCTAACAATAAATGACGCGCTCTTTTCCTCTGCGCTAGGCGCCACATTTTTTTCGCCTACAAGATGATGTGTAATGGATTCCAAAATTAAACTGATGAGGCGCATTCGAGATGTATCACGCGAGTGTTAATTGCATCCGTAGCAAAATATTCTATAAATAAAATTGAAATTTTCACTAAAAATCGTTTTGTACAATTACAAACACACAAAACTGAATAATAAATATAAAAAAACTTTTTAAAAAACACTCTAAACAATGCATTAAAAAAGAAAATAATAATTTTTTCTCAAAAATCTGAAGATCAAAACAAAAATCGGAAAAGCGTGAGGCGCAGGTAGAAAAGCTGTAAGTAAGTTAAAATTGTAATCACATTTATAATATATTTTATATGATGAATGTTTAATAACATTTCGTATCTTATGATAATCATTGTGGTTTTATATCTTTCTCCTATTGTTTTCAGCGCCTCACACTTTTATGATTTTTGTTTGGACCTCCAGATTTTTGAGAAAAATTATTTTCTTCTTTTTTAATGCATTGGTAAAAGCGGGGGTGTTTTTAAAGTTTTTTTTATATTTATTTTTTTCTAGTTTTTAATTTTTAATTAATGTCATTTTTCAGTTTTATAAATATTTTGGGGTCTTAGAATCAATTTCTCATGAACTAATTCCAACAATTTTTTTATTGAAAAGAGCTCTAAAATTATTGAAATATTGCATTGTCATCAAGACCCAATGAATATACAAAATTTAGAAAATGAAATGAAATACATTAGGCAATGTGTGAAAAAATTCATCACAAAATTCTGACCTTATAAACAAACATAAAATATTTCGAACTTAAATCCATTTTTCTTCAACTAATTCCAGCAATAATTTCTTTAAAAGATTTATAATAGGATATACTTATTTTTATTGAAACATTTAAATTACTGTGTAGAGTATTTTAGTTCTCAAAAAATACTATAGATGGTGCCAATGAAACCTACCGAGTGCAAACGCAATTTTGCGATTTTTTTTTTAAATTGATAATTGAGAGCTCTAAAATTATTAAAATATTGCATTATCATCAAGACCCAATAAATATACAAAATTTCAGAACTCTAGTGCATTAAGAAGTGAAAGAAAAATCGATCACAAAATTCCAACCTTACATACAAACATGAAACATTTCGAACTTAGTAAAAGCGTTTAAAAACTGCATGTATCCGAAAACACAGTAACACACATCAGGACTTCCATAACTTCAACTTCGATATCTTCAAAACTACCTATAGTACTAAGTTATTTCATATAGTCCCCATGAAATGTTTCAAAGAAATAATTGAATTCTCTAATCACTATTAGAAAATATTTACCTGAACTGGCCCATTTTCGACGTGCTGTTCGTACTGGTACAACCTCCTGTATTCTTTGAGCTCTGTTCTTCTTTGTTCCTGAAATTCATCTTCTTGAGGTAAGCAGCAGTCATATTCGTAGATAATGTAATGACGCTCTGGCCTCACCCATCTGTGGACGGGGAAGATGTGCTCACTACCGTGAGTTTTGTCCTCCACTACAATTCTTTCAAGGAACCAGTTGTGTCCCAAACCGAAAGAATCGCGCCAGAATTCCGCCTGAAACATTAAAAAAAACCATTAAATATCGCATTTGATATCTTCAGGTTCTATTTTAATTACAATATTGGGTGCCATTAGTAAATAGAACATTCATCCATGGTAATCAGTTAATTTTCGCACTTTTCAAAAGTTCACTTGCCAAAATAAAGATATTCTAAAAGGGGTTGTTGTAAACTTTTGTCATCGAGTGAAGGATATAGGTTGTTCAGTTTGTTTCAATATATTTCGATTGTAAGAATTTGTTGATTTAAAAAATATTTTCAATTTAAATAAACCAAAAGAAAAATCAAAATATAAGCATGAAAAGGTTAATCGGTTTGATAGACGCTCCATTTTGGAACTCAGAATCTACCTACTAACTCTAAGCCTTGGTCAGAAGAGAAGGACAACTCTAGCGGCTCTCCACTCCAGATCTGCGTGCGTACGTTTGACCTACGACAAGAGGTTTAATGCTCACAAGGTTTGCATATGAGTGTGGATTAAGGCTGAGGAACATGCGTGAGGTTCTATCATCTGACTGTGCTCTTAACCAACATTATTCAGAAACAGGCAGCCCGATATGCGCTTAGCAACGGATGGCTCACATCAGTGGGAATGGCATCAGAGGTTTTTACTGATTTCCTCCAAGGAAAACGCACGTGTGGGCCAATTTCCCCTAAAAGTCCTACAGGAAGGCAGCCAACCCTTTATATGGGAGCTAAATCAGACTTCTATCTCAGGTGATGCCTAGGTGCTCCAAAGCTGCTTTGACTAACAGATGCCGCATTTATCTTTCATCGTTTATCCTTGGTTCATGGACTTCGGTAGATATGCTTGCTATACCAAATGGGATAAGAATCCAGTGGCGTAGCTAATGTAAATGGCGCCCGGATCATAATATCATTTTTTCGCCCCTCCCCGTCATCATCAGCATTCGGGCATGGCAATTTTTCGCGTATATAACTGCGTAAAAAGTGGCATGAATGCATTAACGTTTTATCACCATGACCAAATCCGTAGCGAGGATAAGCGGCGTCCGGAAAATAATATGATTTTTTTTTACTTCAGTCGTCATCAGTGGCTTAACAAGCGTAAATAGCGTCCAAAGAATGGTATTATTTTTACGCTCCCTCGTCATATTTTGCTTTAAAAATAGCATAAATACAGAAATGTTTTGACTCCATGACGCCCCCCAAAACTGGCGCCGGGGGAATTTATACTCCCTCGCCCCCCGATCGCTACGCCACAGTAAGAACTCCACATGTAAGTGGAATCGGGTTACAAACCCTTGACCGTCCAATTCAGAGATTCTGCCTTAAGGCCATCGCGGCTTACGGTCAAAGTTAGTAAAATTTCTTTATATTCTAGAATTACATTAAAGTGTTGAATTTCAATTTTCCGTACTTAAATACGCAACAATCACAACAGCCGGAAACAGAAATTGAAATAACATAAAATTCACACTCGCTATAATGAGAAGCAGAATCTGAAATGAGAAAAATTATGTCACAAAACGGAAGATCGTGGATTCGAGACCCGATTGCAGCGAAGATCCACCGTACGCAAGGGCCTTTAAATCTAACTTCGGGGATTGCATTGGTGTGGAAGTTTGGAGAGTGGGCTTCCGGATAGAGAATTACTATTCTCATCTGACCACGTTTCAAAATTACGAGGACAGTTCCAATTAGCGGGTCGTTAAACTATCAAAACGAACTGAAAATAAACATTATCACCCTCACTTGTATCCCTCGTACTTGTTATATTAGTTTAACTGCACTTTACTTCAGTTTCATAAAATTTGCATTGTGTCTTGGATAGACTTTATCCGAAATTCATGGTAAAGAGTTTTCCAGAATAATTTAAGCAAGTTTCCAGAAGTTTCTGACCAAAGCCTTTCTGTTTGTCGAATAGCTTCACGTAAAGGAAAACCATTAACCGACTAAAATTGCTTTTAGTGAGACAATGAATAGGAATTTTGCAGTAATCGCCCCTCTGAAAAGTGGGACAACTCGAAGCAGAAAATGGCCATCTATTCAAGAAGCAGAAATCTTAAACATTAAACTAGGTCATTGCTTGTATTATTGAAAATGGGTAATCAAACTATAGTCATTTCCTTTTCGAAATTTTTCATTCAAATTCAGATCGGGTTGCCTCTCTCAGTGCCAATGAAGGTACATATAAAAATATTTATTTGCATTATTAAATCTTAAACAAGTATTTAGGCAAATCGGTTAAAAACAAATAATAATTTATAGATATTTGAAATTCATAGCAATACAACTATCAATTGCTTCCATCGTATCAAGCAAACATTTTAAATGTATTCAAAAACATTCATAATCATAAAATATTAAGATTTTTAAAGTGGTAACGAATATGTAAATAAGTTTCTTCTCAATAAGCAAAAGAAATTTGCATTTAAATTTAAGAAAAAATATATATGCATATTCTCTTCCAATATGCATATACACTATATGCCCAAAAGTATCCGGACACTTGTAGATTTTCACATTTCTTAGAATTTCTCCGGAATAGTTTAACTGACTGCCTTTAAACTTCGGACATGTAAAGAATGGACAATAATTCACATTTTACATGGGAGATTCGGTCTTCAGGATATTTAGGGGACCATCTACAAACTGATAAAGACAAGAAGGTTTTTGGCCCACCGCCCTTCACAGAATACTGATAACAAGATGAAATTTTCAGAAATGGTAATGTTTGATGTGCATAATATTTACAGGAATTTTTATAAACTCAGCACCAATATTTGGGAAGATATAACGGTTTTCTTAAAACATCTCAAATTTTCCCACCTGTTTTTTGCTTATAACATGCAGAGTTTTCGGTTATATTATACGAAACTTACAGAAAAGATGGCAATTTATTAGAGAAGCATTGTGTAAAAAGTTGGAACGGAATTTTTAAATATTACAGGAATTATGAGCATTTGTAGCAAATAATGTTTTACTGCGCATGCACGAAACATAGTATAATTTTTCTTTCGCAACTTTAAAGCCAGATATATAGGACAACTTATACAAAAAAATTCAGTTCAATATCATTGGTATTCAGAAAGATATCGGCATTACAACGAGCTTAATTTTAGCTCCAGTCGAAGACAAGCTAAAAGATGAGGGGTTGTACACAAATTTATATTTTTTAAACTTGAACCTTTAAATAGTTATATTGAATAGTATAGTGCTTAGAATTTGCTGAATACCTATGAGGACTTATGAATTGCATGCATAACATAAATTCCAGCTAATTAGGCACTATAAATAACAAAAATTTTATTACTTTATTTATATTATTCACATGATTATTAACAAGTTACATATTACAATTTTACGAACAAACGATATTTTTAAATATATTTCTTTTGTGGAGAAACGATTTTTTATCTAATTAATTTCTTTTCTTAAAATATTTTAATAATCCTTCATGTATATTTTTTCATTTGTTACGAATATTAGATGTGTTCATGGGTATTCAGCAAATTCTAACCACTATACAATTCAATATAACCATTTAAAGATATAAGTTTAAAAAATATAAATTTTTGTACAACCCCTCATCTTTTAGCTTGTCTTCGACAGGAGCTAAAATTCCGCTCGTTGTAATGCCGATATCTTTCTGAATACCAAAGATATTGAACTGAATTTTTTTGTATAAGTTGTCCTATATATCTGGCTTTAAAGTTGCGAAAGAAAAATTATACTATGTTTCGTGCATGCGCAGTAAAACATTATTTTCTACAAATGTTCATAATTCCTGTAATATTTAAAAATTCCTTTCCAACTTTTTATACAATGCTTCTCTAATAAATTGCCATCTTTTCTGTAAGTTTCGTATAATATAACAGAAAACTCTGCATGTTATAAGCAAAAAACAGGTGGAAAAATTTTAGATGTTTTCAGAAAACCTTTATATCTTCCCAAATATTGGTGCTGAGTTTATAAAAATTCCTGTAAATATTATGTACATCCAACATTACCATTTCTGAAAATTTCATCTTGTTATCAGTATTCTGTGAAGGGCGGTGGGCCAAAAACCTTTTTGTCTTCATCAGTTTATATACGGTCCCCTAATTGCGCTCAGGACCGAATCTTCAATGTAAAATGTGAGTTATTGTCTATTATTTACATGTCCGAAGTTTAAAGGTAGTCAGTTAAACCATTCCGGCGAAATTCTAAAAAATGTGAAAATCTGCAAGTGTCCGGATACTTTTGGGCATATAGTGTATATTCGAAGTTGAAAATATTAAACTTTAATTATGAAAAGAAAATACTGATTTTAATTTTTTAATTATGCCAAAAAGTGAAATGCTATCCACATAAGACACGTATAATTACATTACTTTCAAACAATTTTATATATCTGAGTGAATAGTCATTTGAAAAAAATTGTTATAGAAGCCATCAGTTGAACGTTACGCAGAACTTTTTTGAATATGTCAAAATCGATATTCTAGACGGATTTTGCTTTGTTGTAAAATGTTCAAAATTTATGCATTTTAAGCAGATTCCATAAATATTTTAGTACGCAGTTTTACATATTTCTTATTATTAGCATGTTATATACTTCGAATGACAAAAATTGGTAAAATAACGATATACATATTTCCGCTAACGTAAATAGGGGAAAGTTGTAAAATTTTGACCACTTGGATATTTTTTTAATGTGCAGCGATAGAGAGAATAGATACCGTGTATTTAAATAAAAAAATCAAACAGTAAATTTTTTTAACAGACAACTGAGTCAAATCACGTTACGTCACCGTCACTTGGTAAACGTCACCGCGCATACCATCTAATGACACGTTGTCTTTTGGTTTGCTGTTATATCAAGTCTTTTTTCCTACTTCAAAATGTGTAATAAATCTCAAAACTAAAGTGATCCGGAGCATTTAACTTGTATCACGTGGTTATGAAATGACTGGTTTACTGTATAATAATGTAATCTGATTGTAAATTTATCAAGTATCATGATTTCCTGGAGAAAGCAACCAGGAACAGATTTTCCTAATTGAGACATTTTTGAGAAAATTAATATGCATACATAACTATTGACAAAACTTACAGTACAGTTATTCACGTAAATATTGTTTCATAGTATTTTGGACCTTTTGGACCTCTTCAATATGCACAAATTCAATCAATGGACTATGTACATTTAGAAGCTATATGATGAAGCGCAGTTACCTGTGTAATTTGTGACGTCCCAATAATTTGGTCTAATGACAATTTTTAGTCAATTGCACTATTAAGGAATTGGCAATATATAAACCAGGGGGGGGGGGG
>BGPR01001223.1:268956-290477 GCA_013235015.1 Araneus ventricosus | reverse complement strand
ACGAAAACATAAATTGTACGAAAGCAGGTATATACATATTCAATACATTCATATATAAAATAATATACAACATTGAAGACTGTGCTCTACAAAAAAAATTGTATCAAAGCAGGTATATTCAATCCACTCAGATATAAAATAATATACAACATTGAAACAAATTAAAAATGTAATGCAAAAAAATACACTTGACAATCAATCACAGAAAACTTCCTCATAAACACAGTTCAATATTTCACATTTTGGAGCTACCACAGAATGAACAAAAGTTTTTCCTGTCCCAGCAGGAGCATCTAAAAAATAACACTTGGGTGTATCTGCAGCGTTGTTGTACTTAATAAGATTTCCACAACATTCCGCTGTTCACTATTTAACTGCATAGTATAACTATTAGCTTTAGCCTGCTCTTCCACAACATCAAAGTTCGCTCTCTCCAAAACACTTGCAGGCAAATCTGCAGTTGCTAGATGCAGTTTTTGGAGACTTAAATTGTAGGATGTAAGCAGTTCCTCAATATCTGCAAGTGCATAGTGAGGTTCAGTCTGCTCAGAATAACGATGCACAAAGTCCTCAAAAAGTGAAACTTGATGCTGCACCCATAAATCTGGAACATCCTCCACTTCTCCAATCCACAAATAATTTCGAACAGCATGCACAACTGTCTCGGAGATTGAAATTGTGCAGCGTCATTCAAAGCATCATGCCACTGCTGGTCACCTCGAAGAAGTCCATACTCCTGACATGCTTGTTGAAATGTAATGCATCTTAATCCATTTACGGTCAAAATATCATCAAAATTAATGCCTCCAGACTTGCGCAGTAGTAGCATCCGCAAATAGTACCTCTCAGTATCCAGTATACTAACTACTGGCAGTCTCCCAATAACATTTTGTCCACCACGTTGTCGCTTCTTCCAATTTGTGGTACTCTTATCAAACATATAATATTGTGGAATATCTGAGTAAGAAATGTTGTGAGCTGAAGGATCATTTTTGTTTAGTTCAAACCATGATGTTAGTGTTGTTTTTCTTAAATCAGCTCGTTCAATTGCTTGGACTTCTTGGTACACAATCGGCTGTTGCTTTGGTAAATGCACAGCTAAGCGCACTACAGTGTAGGATTTATGCGACAAATTAAATTCATTTAAACGCCACATGGCTTTAGGTGCACTAACATACCTACCTTCAACAAAACTTAAAATTTCATCATGATCCAGAGCATCTTATTTTTGTATTTTGACCGAGGCTGCATCATGTCCTTTGTATACATATTTATATAAGTATTTGACACTTTTAACTGAGGCACAAACTGCAACATTAATATGTGCATTAAATTTTTAAGCAACCAAGGATTATATGGGACAACCCATCTGTTATCGATGGAATATTTCCCTACTTGGACAGGTTCAGTGGCTCTGCTGCGATAAATAGGGTATTCATTAACATTTTCCTCTGTATCATCCTTGAATTATTTCGGAAAACTTTTGCAGCACTGTCCATCTCTCATGCATGGAGAATTTATATTTATAGTTCCACATGGGCCATGTACCATGCATTTTGTCACAATTTGGAAGAGTCTAAGATCAGTGCAAGGATCTGGAAGTTCTGCACTCATAAACTTGTCAATGTCATCTTTAATGCGAATTTTGCTTTCTGAATCTAATGTCAGAAGAATGTGGGCATGAGGCAAGCCTCGCTTTTAGAACTCAATAACATAAATATAGGCCAAAACAGTTCCAAATATTCCATGCTTGCAAATATCTTCTAAAAGTTCTTTTAATTTCATATTAAATACACGTACAATAATATCAGGTCGGTCTTCAGGACGTTGTACTCCCTCCATGCTATTTAAAATTTCAGACCAAGATGGGTTGCAAGTAAACGTCAGAAAGAGATCTGGCTTACCAAACTTGCGTACCATAGCCATTGCATCTTGGTAATTCTGTTGCATATGACGTGGTCTCCCTTGGAAAGAAGATGGCAGTATTATAAGTTTTACAGTGCGTATATTTTCATTATGTGCTCGATACTCTAAAGCATCTATATTGTAGTTGAGTGACACGGGTGCGCTTTGCTGTTCTCCTTTCTTCTACATGTTCCATTCCAGTGTTTCAACTACACTCGCCCCTTGGAAATAGCAAAGGATAGGTCATTGGATCACAGCATTGATTTAAAGGTGAAATGCTTTGGCATGTATCCCCAACTGGGTACACACAAATGTCTCGGTTGGCTGGGGGCTCTCCATTATCACCTACAAATATAGCTGCTACTTCAGTGCATAAAGTAGGAGCATTATCGCGCCGCATATCCAAATTTTTATCTTCCAAAAATACCATTTTCACTGATGTAGTTGGGTGCTCTTGTACCAATCGGTACATTTGAAGATCAGACTGAGCAAAGGGATTGATTTCCCTTAACATAAATTCAAGTTTTTCAAATACATGTTGCAAGTAATTTTGATTGTTACTCAAGCGTTTCTCTGTTGCCTCACTGGAGTCAAATATATAAAGCTGTCCGTAACTTTCTTTATGTTGGTACTTGCACACAGGGGGGAAACTCTGTGGTACACTTGACCATGTAAACGGTAACAGTATGGCCCAGTTCCACGTGGTGGTTTAATTTGTGCTCCCATCGAAGCGAATGCAAAGGCAGAATCGTATTCCCGAATTCGCTGTCTATAATTTTTAGCATCAGGTGAATTTTCAGTTTGCTTTCAATAGTTCCGGTGCATCAGGAAATGCCGGTAGCTGAACCTTTCCATCATGGCAATATTTTGTATACCTATGGGCAGTATTTTTCTCTTCCTTCTAAAAAACAGCCCCACAAAAACCGCACTGTTCGGACATAGTTCCACAATTATGCTACTCAACATCGTTTCGAATACACACACATTTGGGCGACGGCGATTATCGGCTTCGCTTCTAATACTTCGCCTTACAGTGGATTCCTGAACTGTTTCCTGGCTCCGTTCATAATATATCCAACAGCACGACTTAAATTCATTATTTTTAGAAATTTCCAACTACTAAAAATAGTTCTCAATAAACGTGATCATACGAAGCGGCTTCGGACTTTCCGCGGATGTAAACAAATCAAACTTGCGAGCTGTTGCCAAACGGCGATTAAGAAATTCGACCCTTTTTTGTCGCCACGTAAGAGAATTATATATATAGATTATGAGAATGTTAATTCCATTTTTAATTGCTATCCTGAGGAGCTTAAATTAAATAAAATTAACAATGAAGTGAACAAATGTAATTTTTTGGATCTGGAAATTAAAATTATAAATTCGGGAGTCTCTGTCGGAATTTATGATAAACGAAAAGATTTTAAGTTCAAAGCTATTACACTCTACAATTTTCATACATGTCTTCAGTTTAAAATTTTAAAAAATTCTATATTTTCTCAAATTAATAGGATTAAAAATATTTGTAATAACAAATATACTTTTGTTAAGGGTTTAGATAATTTAAAAAATCAATAGTTAATAAATTATTAAAAAATAGTTTTAAGAATTTCTTTTCTTCTGGAGAATAGTTCGAATTCTTCTACATAGATGGAGCTAAGGGCTTGCTTCTTGATGTTATTGGGCTTTCCTTGTTTAGAGCGTCTGTTTTGAAAGAGGATGACTTTTTGCTTTTTGGTTTCTGTCTCATTATTGCTTCTGGTGTAAAGTATCTGTTATGTTTTTTCTTTTTCCTTTTATTCTATTTTCAGATGTTGGACAAAATTCAGTCCACATAAAGGAATAACTTTTGACTAATGGTCATTCCTTTATTCAGAAAATTTTTGTCCTGTTTTAGAGCTACAATGGCGTGTGGCCTCTGAGGAAGAATCGCCATTTTGGCTCTTTTCCAGTTTTCTTCCATTTTGCTTTCATTCTAATTGTATTTTTCGTTCGAATTTTCTTTTTTATGTTTTATATTAAGGTTTTATTAATGTTTATTTTTTATAATTTTTAACTTAATTTTTGAAGTTCTAATTTTGTTTTCGTGTATTATATCAGAAGCAGCTGCATATGCGCCTTTCTGTATAATGCAAAATAATTTTAATTATTTTTTAATTCAATTTCTATTAATATTTAATTTAATTTTCGTTAAATTTTATCAATTATAACTGTCACAAACACATAATATACATTAGGATGTGCTGAAAAAATTCAAATTTTTTTTAAGTCGCAATCCCGTTGAAAAGTTGCGAATTGGGGAGACTAAAAAAGGGGTTAAAAAAGAAATAAAATCACTTTATATCTTCCGGTCGCGCATGTGTTCTAAATTCTGCCGAAATTTTGAAAAAATCATATTTTTACGATAATTTTCAACATTTTTAAATTGGCTTCTTCCCGAATGTAATAGCTCAAAATCTTGTGAATTAGAACCACAGAAAATAATGTTTAAATATTATTTAAATCCATCACCACCTTCCGGTCGCGCATTGCCTTCAAAGTTAATGAAATTTTGAAAAAAAAGTACAAATAAAGGTAGATCTCAGTTCAAGGAAAAAAATATTAACAACTTATCTGTTTTTTTTGTTGTTTTCTTTATTGAATACAATTTTAAATGTTTAAAAACAAATTATTTTAGACCATTAGTAATATTTATAAACAGATTTTTTTTATTGAGAAAACTAAGTTTCTGTGTGAATAGTCGTAAGTCCAATAAAATCATGTTGAACAATTGAACATTTCTGTTTTCCCTCATTCTTAGCTGAAGGTACTTTGAAATCTGACTGATGGGCGAAGTTAGGCATGCTTGACCTTGAAAGTGGAGTCGTTCTGATAGAACCATCCCTAGACTCAGCTCCGCAAACTTTTCCTGGGGCTTCTGTTACCGATTTGAACCATTCTTTTTTCTAAATCATTATCTGTTCGAGTAAGAATCGACTAGAGCTATTACATTTAAATAATGACAAGTTAAGTAAGTTAAAAAAATTATCGCAAAAATACAAATTTTTCCTCATTTCGTGAATCTTTAGAGCTCATGCTCGACGGAATGATATAAACCGATTTTATTTCTATTTTTACCCCTTTTTAGTGTCCCCATTTCGCAACTTTTCCGTAATATTACGACTTGAAAAAAAAATTGAATTTTTTCGGCCCACCCTAATATACATACATATCCCCGACCCTCCGAAGCCGTGGAGTCCAAACGACAGATCGCGCGAAGCAACCCCACACAAACAATTCAACTTTCTAGCTACAAAGGGACGAATAAAAACAAAAACAGAAAATTAAATAGTGGAAAAGCAAGGTTAAACAACTCTTTGACAACATCAGTAAAAGCGCACATAAAATTTTTAGTAAGTCTTTAAGTTCTTTACTTTGCCAATTACTGGGCCAAGACTGCCTCAAACAAAATTAAATTCTTATTTGAAAGCAGTTGGAAATTCGGGTCGGAACTCGCTCATAATGAAAGATACAGCTTCGAATATTTCTCATGCCAGCAATCTAACCTAATTTTGCAAATATCCGCTTTCACTCAGAAAGAAACGAATCATCAAAGATTCGCAGAAAAAAATGACCTTTCATCAAGAAGAATGAAAATCTATCCAGATGTGCAAGTTTAGCATAGTTTTTTGCGAATCTCAGTTCTAATAAAAAGGAGTTGTCTCTACAAAATACAAGCAGGAAAAAAATGGAAACAGAGGCTTTGAAATTAATTATTATTGTCCGAATTGTGTGTGTAATCTACAAAAGATTATACTTTCATATAAATTCCTGATTGTTATTCAATAAAAAGAGAAACTCACTGTTTGATTTTTGTAGTAAAGAAAAAGAGATCCTATTGGTCCCTGATGTTAATCTTAAAACGATAACTACATCTTTTATCGTAAATCTATTTCTTCAATTTAAGACTTTAGTGAAGTAGCATTTTTTATAAGACATCGTGCCTCCGCGAAAGATCTTTGTTATTCTAAAAATTATTAACTAGGATATGAAAAGGTGAAAAGAAATCCAGTTTGCTGCAAAAGAGTGAAGAAATCTAATAGCTTTATTTATTTAATTTTTTCATTTATTTCACGTAGTTCTACAAACAATGTAGATGTACGTGAGCAAATTCCATGTGTCTGGAAAGTTATATTTCTAGAACGTTAGAA
The DNA here is from genome assembly GCA_013235015.1 of Araneus ventricosus. Lineage (NCBI taxonomy): Eukaryota > Metazoa > Arthropoda > Arachnida > Araneae > Araneidae > Araneus > Araneus ventricosus. Next base: position 284,382 of record BGPR01001223.1, on the reverse strand, counting down.
TATGGGCATCCTAGAAAATCTAAATACTCTAAAATTGGATTTCCTAGATCCCCAATTTTAACTTATAAAAATTTGTATATTAGTTTATAATTAATCTTTTTAATACTATATTAAATTATCCGACTACAGTTCAAATTGACTGTTGTTTATTTTACTATACAAATTGAAAAAGGAGTTAGCAATCAGTTCATCTTTCAAATTGCAGAGACTGTCCATTCTTTGTGGTAATCTTCAAAGTGCATCTTCCCATGCATTAGATCAGCTAGCGTTATTCAAAGATCTAATTTGTGCATTCGTCTTCGACGAGCAAAGTTAGGACATCCAATGTAAGAGACTATTATTCAAGAGACAGATTGGCCCATTTAAACTCAATTCATAGAACTCTCTCAGATACACTGAATACATTCGACAAAGATGCTTTTAGTACACCGCAATTAATACTCTGATGTTTCAGAACTATATTGAATGGCCATATCAACAATTAGCTAAACTTGAATAGCAATTATTGGGGCATGGCTTGACAAGGCCATTATAAATGTTTTCTGAATTCATAGATTATGGTTTGCATTTACTATACTTCAGACTTATTTTAATGCCTTAAAAATAGTAAAATGAAGTAAAGAAGCAGGTAGAAAATTTTCATAATATAATTGTCTTAAATATTTTTGACTCTACCTAAAGGCACCTTAAAACCGATTAGTAATAGAATGTAGAGAAGAATATTCATATAAAGCAAAATTTTTTGTCCATCGGGACCAGAGAATTACTCCAGTATATTCCGCATACTGCATGTGGAATATTATCGTGTAAAAGCTAAGCGGCAAGCCAAATATCATTAACTCTAATAGGTTGAGAGTTTATGAACCCTTACAAAGAGTAAATGATAATTTTTAACTTAGAGATCACATCTTTTTTTCATATTCACTGCCCAGGGTATCTGAAGACAATTCTATACTACAGCAATTCATTGTGTCAAATATTGAGAAATATGAGTCTACTGTTCAGCAACGGATTCCGAGACTACCACTTTTGGACGATTTTACACAGGAAAGGGGTGTCAGGCAATGAGTCATTCTTTGTTAGATTACGCTCGTTCATTCATTCAGTACCCACTCCGAACCAGCCTGCCAAAATTGGCTTAAGGCTTTGCATGGCCCGGAGGGGGAGTGGTTTTTTTATTATGTTCAAAGAAAATTACATATTACACAGAAACACTGGTGGACAAAGATACATCAAAATAAATTCAAAATTTTAATATAAAAAGCAAAATCAATTTTGCCACAACTCAATCAGCCGAAAACGACGGAGAGAAGATACACAAAATGCCAGGGTGCAGAAACAGCAGCAGATAAAAGAAATCAAACAATAGTTTTAAAAAAAGTCAATTTAAATCCAAGCACATAAAACACATAAACGCAAATAACACACCATAAAAGTACAAGGTGTAGAAATCTAAAATGGACAAAAGTGATTAAAATGACATAGTTAAAAAAACTAAAGAGGAAATCAACTAGAATTAAAATTTAAATCTAAAAGTTTTAAAAATAAAAGTTTAAAAGAGTTTACATTGAACACAGACGATCACAGATAGCATCGTTAATCTTAAAACAAGAGATCAACTTGTCACGATTAATTTTACAAGACAAAATGTTTCGAGCCACAGTGGCTTAGCATTCTCTGCGGGTCTCCCAAGGTGAAACTCATTTGTATAGCGACACTCAAATGCATAATAATAGGGGTCACCAATGGCCCCGTATTCACAATAAGGGGAAGATAGTATTTTAAATCTGCTGAGATAGCACTGGATGGGTCCATGTCCCGTAAGAAAGTATAAGATATATTTATTAAAAATTAAAATTTTTTCATTCACACGAGGCACGTAAACCCTGACCCGGGTCCCTGATGCAGATTAGTATTGGGTGTAACAATAGTTCCAACTCTCCAATAAAATTCTTTTTAACTGTAATTTCCGATATGAGTATGGAAGTGGGAGATTTATTAATTCTCCATTAGTGGTTGCCAGCTTGGCGAATTGATCGGCGAGCTCATTGCCTGTGATTCCATCGTGAGCTTTCACCCAGGTCAGCCCAATCAACCTCTCCGACAAGCGAAACTTATTTTTAATTGAATTAACAAAATTTTATTTTGTCCTACGGCTCTCGAGGGCATCGATGGAGGATTTGCTATCGGTGAAGATATTAATTTTAGTATTGTTCTCAACTGCTCAGTCAGCGGTCACTCTAAGAGCTGCCCACTCTGCTTGGAAAACAGTATTATTTGGTTCTAGTTTATGACAAATTATTTTCTGCTGAATTTCTTTGTTGAGGATGCACACGGAAAATCCAACACCGCCAGCGATCTTGGACCTGTCCGTGCACACCTCAAAAATATTATCGTCAAGTCTCTCAGGTAGATTTAAAACCATGGCATGCAGGGGGATATCGGAAAGTAACAAATAGTGATCCAATTTATTCAATTCAATTGTTCCAGGGAGTCCTCTTGAGTGACAGGATCACGCTCAATAAAGTGTAAACATCACCCTTCCATTCTTCACTTTGTCCTATTTGGATGAAAATAAGGGTTTCCGAATCCGTTGCTATACAATATATCGGCTGTACTCCCACAAACATCTGAAACTGCATTAACACTTTGTGTACTGGTAAATTTTTAGAACACTAAGATCAGGTGGCACACTTTATGCTCCATCTCGTTTCTTCCAACTCTACTCTTATTTAAATAAACATAACTTTAATTTTTATGGCAAAATAAGATTAGAGGTTGAATGGATGGAGGATACAAACATTTTTATTCGAGTTTGAATCTCTATATTCTTCGTGAATTGGATTGTTCTCCATGTCAGTCTCAGAATCAGTTTTTAGGTCGCTGTACTCAGTCACTTCTCCATTGAGATGTAATGCATTAGATTCGTCCTCAGCTACTATTTTCTTGCTTACTTCTTCAGAAACAGCCGAATATTGCTCTGTAGGGATAATTTCTCACCGTTTCGTGGTAGCCGGGTGTTATGGAGAACGTTTCATGCACTTGCAAGTCTGATCAGACCGAACTGAATCATTCATTGTCAGTGGAAACTGTCGGAAATGTTAATACGCGGCGAGACGGATGGCGAGCTGTCTACCTTCGATAGTTTTTATTCAGCTTATGATAAATACCCACTGGCGAACTCTATACGCCGTAGCTGTCCGCAAAGGGTTAATATTAATTTCTTTCAAATGGCCTTCTGGTAGATTGTGTCACAATCCATACATTGTACACGAAACCTGGCTTTGATAAAATTTTAATTAATAAGTGCAAGCCACACTATGCTTTTTTACAATACCGGTGAAAATGTGTTAGAGGCTTTATCTAGAATAAAAATTCTTAGACTATATTTAATTTGTTTTATTAATCAAAATAAATGATTAAAATCATATTATATATATAATTTGCAGAGCATATGATAACCTTTCACAGCATAACATCAGCTTGAACATGCTAATCACTAGATATACCATATGTTCGCTATGAAGAAAACTATTTGAATAAACGGTTGCAAATATTTTAATAACGCAGACCTGCAAAAAAAGACTTTTTGATAACTGATTTTTATATTATTTTCAGTGTTGATTTCAAAAAAGTAATCCATTTTTTTCTGTCACTTAAGGTTCCTTCACAAAATGATTTCGTATTTTGAGGGAAATAGCTAAAATCAAAATATTGTGAGATTTTAATTTTCATTTTATCACCTCATAAATACATAATTTACATCTATATCCTATATCTGTTATGAGTTAAATGATAAGTGAGTTTATAAAATAAGTTACAAATCATTATTGTAGAGTTTTCTCTTCTCCTCAAAACTCCTTTTTTTGCTTTTCTTGGGAATTTGCCGGGGATTGTCTCTTTTCAACGACTAGCAACAGTCGCCTCTCATGTTGATGTTCCACCTTTCCTCTTCCTTTAAATCTCAGTGAAATTTTCCTGACTGCGTAAAAATTTCTAGGGAAACAGTCTAGGTGCGATTGGAGGAAAATAACTTTTGAGTTCATATTACACCCTAAATTCTAGAAATTTACTAACATGTCTTCTACAACACATTTCTAGTTTGGGTCTCTTTGGTTTCCAAGAAAGTTAGTTACTACTAATTTCAAGAATTTCCAGGCTTTTCTCGCTTGTTTTTATTTTGAACTCAAAATTTTCATTCTTCATCAGTTTTCTGATGTTGCGTTGAACAGATATTTTCATAGTTTAGAAGAAAATCTTAAATAAATAATAGTTTTTTTTTCATGGAAATAATTTATATAGAGCAATAAAAGCCCAAACTATGTTTAATAATTTCATACGAATAATATTACGTTGCTCTAAAATATACAAAATTCACTCACATTAGACGTGTGATTTATGATAAATCAGTACGTGATGGAATTTTTAAATTATTTTTCCAGTAATCAGCATCCCAAAAACTATAAAAAACACTCATTATTTTTAAAACATTTTTTATTGAACAGCTGTGTAATTAGTTATTTTAATTGGCAAAGACTTGAGGTTAAGATACATTTTCGGTATACCAGCTTCCATCTGAGTTTACCCCTTGAAGTGAATTGGGATTCCAATAATGTACTATAGACAAGAGAAAACAAAAGGAATCTCGTCAGATAGAAACAAAAATTTTGTAGGTTATTTCAACACGAAAGAAATTACGTTTAATGAACTTTATAGCAGATTACTAACTGTTAATTAATGCTAGTATTTCTTTAATAATTTTCAAACAAAATAATAGTGATTGAATATTGAAAGTTTCAAAATACTTCTTCGCAGATTTACTGTACAAATACAGCCGCACACGAATCAATTAAATATTACCAAACTTTAACAACATTTCAATTGAGCTTGTTTCCATTTTCGTATTGTCTTTTTAACTCTGTATAGATTGCCACCATAACTTCCAAAGGGTTAATGCTACTCTAAAGATGTTCAAATGAAACGATAGCGAGTAAATTCTAAAAATTTCGAATCCTTAAAATCTCAGTTTTACTATGCACGCAAAATTGCGTACCAATAAAGAAAGCTCAGCAACAGTAACAAAAAAATTTTAAAAAATCTGCCCAATTTTCGTGCATAAAGTTGAGACTAGACTTACAAAAGAAAACTAACCCTGCTAGCGCAGGATACTCTGCAATATTGTTACGATATATTCACGTTATTCAGAATATCGGAGAACATTGTGGAGTTATTGTGCAATATCTTGTGCTAATAGGGAAAAGATATAATTTTCAATAAATTTTACTACATCACCAAAAGCTTTAAAAATCGAAAACTTCATATGCATTCATATTAATAAATTCTTTATTCATTTTCAATAGATAATTTAATCGATTTTTAAAACGCTACAATAAAGGAAACAATACTGCATTATTAACACACTATTAATTAATATTATTTTATTGATAGAACATCGCTCAACAACTTCCAAATAAAAAGTATAATTATCTTTCATTTGATTACAGGCTTACAATCTTCGCCCAATTATCCTTTCTTCTTTCCATCATCTTCACCACAGTATGTTTAAGCTCTACTGTGGAAACAACTTTAATTTTTTTTTTCAGCTATTGGCTCTTTTTCTTTTCCTTTTCCTCTACAGCTTTATGCCCACAGAACATCATAAATCAAGTTTGGGTACTGACGATCTCATGGGAAAGTGCTTAGCAAAAGTGCCGTTAATGACTTTTCTGACACCTCGGCTCGACGGGAGGTACGTTTACAGTGCTCAGCTGCTATCAATGTAATTTAAGTAGAAAATTATTTCTCCAGCATTTGGTACTAATGACTTATTTGACACAAATCAGACGTGGGCACTGGCCTTTCTTACAAACTTAAATTTTTTCCATATCTTGGAAAGTAATGATCCTATCAAATTGGTTCTTTTTTCATTCAATTCGGCGTTAAAAATACGTATAAAACGATGCCCCACTTACCGAAATTGCTAAGATACAATTTTCCCCCTCCCCCAAAAAAGATACATGAGAAGCACACAGCAGAATATCGAAGAGTTTTCAGATGTTATTTAGAATCAGGTAAAAAATGCTCTCTACGTAAAAAAAGCAACCTGGCTTAAAATTATTCTGAAGAAAATGACCAGAGTGCAACAATACAGTTTTCTTCCCATCGCCCAATAAAAATCTGGGTAAGGGCAGAATGTCGGGGACTTTTGGGATATCATTTAGAAAGACATAAAGAAACTTTCTGCGAAAAAAACTTGGGTTAAAATTTTTTCAAAGAAACACCCATTTCTTTGGCTAAAGTTATTGGACTAAATTTAGTACATTGCATTTCATATCTATTTTACAATGTTGGACTCCCTACTGGGCATCCCATTTCCTTTTAGGAACCCTGGAATCTTTTATTCCTATCTGTCATTTTCAGTTTCAGGTTTGGGTTAGAGTAAAAGGACCATATGCAGAAAATTACTGTGTTCAAACTGAGACGGTCTAATGTTATAAAAAAGAAACACGATTTTAAAAAAATTGTATCATATACATTAACATAAAAAACTTCCCTTGAAAATCGAGTTATTGGCGTTCAGCCATAAATATGAAAACTTTCCATAAGTCATTCTTTTTTCTGTTTTGCAACTTTTAAAGAACTACTTCTTTTGCTGATAAAGGAGTTCAGGTTTCTAAAGACTCTTAAAAACATAACAACCGAAAGTTTTTGACAATTTTATGAAAGTAAAGTATCTTTCTGTGCAAATTTTATTAAAATAAAAAGGAAAGTTATTTTATATAAAACAAAAATTCATTTATGAAAACTTAGGAGATTTAATAAGATCCTCGGGGAATTCCGAGGCAGTCCTTGTTCCTTTTTTTAATCTATAAGCATTCGTGAATTTCACAAAGCGTTATTTGCGTGTTTTCTCCCCCAAATGCAACTTTGAGTCTCACGTAAAGCTTTCAAATATGTTAAGAATACATTTGTAGCTTGTTATCGAAATAAGTTTTGCAAAGACATTTTGAGATTTGAATAAAAAATAGTCTGGTTCATTGCGAATCTTGTGATTCCATGATGGAATATTTCAACGAAAAAGTGACAGTTATTTGCTTGAACTTCAAGATGTTATTTTAACAAGTATGAAATGAAAAAGAAGCTTACCTAAGAATAAATTATTATTCTGCTTGAAATATTGTTACGAAAATCATCTGGTGGGTATACGTGAATGCAGTGCAACAAGCAAGATAATAAAAAATAATGACTCTTTATTCCATGAGCATTCCAGAAAACAAAGCGCAGCACATGTAGCAAAATTAATCAGCACTTTTATAAATTTATAACGAAAGGAGACAGCAGATCTCTAATAAAAATCAGTAACAGCACTTTCAAAAGCGCTCAGCGTATATTAGTTCATCAGCTTGCACCGCGCTCAAAATTCCAAAGAGACTAACTCACTCGATGAGCTCTTGGTATTTATACCTCTTCCGACAGGGTGTGACGTCATATATACTTATCTCGAAGTTTCTTGATATTTCCGTTCCTAGTAGAGATAGGCCATATTTCTTGTACTTTTTAGAAACATCGTTTTGTCGCCAATATGGTTGCCAAGTTTGTTGTCAAAGTCGTGGTTCATTGGCTTGGCTTCCAGTAAAACCTCTGTAAAACTCTCTTTCCTGCCATAAGATTAGCATGTTAGGGAAACAACCACACAGCTTCACAACAATATGCATTGTTGCAAAAAAGTAGCAATTCTGAAATCAAACAAAGAAATTAAAGCACTAATCAGCATGGTAATTAAAAACTATGTTATAAATGGCTGTTTTGAAGTTTAACCTTCCATTAATATTCAGAAGAAAAGGACTTCTTATGCTAATTTCTATTTATGTCTCATCAATTTACAAATAATTCTCGTCATGATACTTCATCTCTCAGCTGTTCCTCCCTAGGAGATTACTGGATTGCAGTGCGTATTCCAGCTTTGGTATTCTTGGTATTTTCAATATAGAAGATTTTACTAACAGAAAAATGACTGTCTTATGCAAAAAATTATATGCTGTAACTCGGGGTTGCTTGATTCCTGGGTTCCAAAAGCAGAAAACGATTTGAAACCGTTTTGAGTTTAGTTAGAAAAGTCTGAAAGAGTGCTCATATATATCATTTAGCAACGCAGAATTCATGATGTATTTTCAAATTCAATGTAAAAATACATAATCATTGTTATAATTAAATTTAGTTAAGCATTTTATTTCCAGATCCTAAGTCCTACTTTATCCCATCGCCTATTTTAATTTCTTATATCATGGAAAATGCAGCTTATATCCAAGTTGGATAACATAAGTTGGTGACTTGAAACCAACTTTTCAATAATTTATTGTTATATGTATATAACATTAAAATGTTGACTCGAAAAAGACGTAAGTCTTAGAAAATATACGAAAAGTAGTAAAAATTAGGTTATAGGCATAATTAATTATAAAGAGTATGGATTGATAAGAAATATAAAAAAGATTGTCTTTTTTGGGTCCAATTATAAACTCAGGTTGCGGTGCATCCTATTTCGCTAACGAATTCTTCTTGTCCACTTTCGTTTATAATATTAGAAATAACTGAAAGACTTCATAACCCTTCGAGACCAAGTGACTGTTGTCCACACTAATAAGCTCAAATGAATTATAACAAGTCTAATAGATGAGTGGGATTGACAATCAGCCTCGTAGATCTTGATGTGGTCATATATTGATTGTCTTCCAAAAATTCAGTAAATACAGCTAAAACTGCCTCTTGTTCGTAAGAATTTGTTGCAAAGATGGTTTGCTGCTTAGGTTTCTTTTGTTAACTCATATTTCTAACTAAAGTCATATATTAAGCATTATAATTATACAACCTAACGTAGTTTTAAATGGAGCAGGCTATCATTTTCTATATGATACATTGTAAATTTTGACGCACTATAATTTATGTTCTGAAAAAGTTACTTTGAATTTTTATTTAATTTATAGGTTTGCCATTTCTTTTATCACTTTGATTAATATTTCTAAAAACTAAGATTATCTTCAAAGCAATTTAATTACCTGCCCTATCAAGTTCTACAATGATATGATTCATTATCCTCAATACTTTCCAAAATTAAATTCAGATTATGTCCAAATTCTAAAGAAGGTATTTAGTATAAAAAGCATAAAATTATATCACATTTAGATAAATGGCTTTAGATGGATGCACGAACGGAATACCTTTACCTCCCATAACAATATATTTTAATTTTACAAAAAATATCATTTTGCTTGCTTTGTATAATGTAGGAAATAAAAACGACCCAAAATCTGAACAACATATTTTAAGAATCATGATATATAATATAATAAATATTTTCAATATTTTTATGTGCATCGCTATACCATAAAGAAAACTCATAAACTTTTATTTCTGTAAGCAAATATGATTGACGTGTCTTTTGCTTTTATTGGATTAGTTGTTTCCATGGAAACGAAGTATTTTTAAAGCTGAAAGAAGAAAATTTCTAGAAATATTGTCAACAGATTTAAAATATTCGATTGCCTTTGGCTCGGGATAAAATTAGAAAAAAAGAAGGATAAATATTTATACTCTTGGTAAACCACATGTGGTGTTTAGCATTTCATTTAATATTTTTTCAGTCGCGCGTTTATTTATTTTCCAATTACATTTTTAAGAAAGGCAATTAACCTACTATATATGATATTGATGAAAATTGATTATATTGGGAATTTTTAGCCTGGCTACATTAATTTCACTTTTTTGAAGTAACACGAGAGCTATTTTTGCGACAGTACTCGCAATTTTGAATCGCTATCAGAAGGCGTGGAAGACGCCAGCTTCGCCAAGCTTCCGCACCACGCCAGCGGGAGATTGTCTGGCCTATGACGCAGATGGGCGTGCACCAGGATCACAAACACAACTTATCTTTAAGAGAATCAGGTTTCGAGCCTGCAGCCCTCCGGCCTTGAAATCTAGATTTTGCCAATAGGCCACCGTGTATCCGTATTTATATTGGAGCAAAGTTGTTGGTAAAGTTTATGAGTATCATAGAATAAGGTCAGATTGTACCAGGTGGCAAGAAAATTGCTAATACGTATTTTTTAACATATACATTCTACTGGCCAACAGTAAAAGCCAGTAATTCCTAGCCATGACATAAATAGGTGGTAACCCGAATATCTGCTGTCATTGAATGTTAACCAGTTTACTGCACAGGTTAGGAAAAAAGAACTTGTTGGCATGTTCTCACCTCATTTAGCGGAATAAACCAAAGGTGTAAAACTCGCTACCCGCCGGACGCATGCGGAGCATAACGCATATCTTTGTGGCCCTGCAAGCATAATAGTATGCAACAAAATTTTTAACAAAAATTTTTTATCTTACTAATCTTTATGAAAGAAAAGACTTTTGATAGGTTTATTTACTAACTTTTTTTATCATAATAATGTTTATAGGCTGGCATACAATCAGAAAATTTCGTCATGCGACGTGCGTGATGCAAAAATATTTCATAAAGCTCTATAGAGTACACCGTTGTCACGCGGTAAATTCTCATTAAAAATTATTTTTTTAATATTTTAATTGCATTTTGTATTAAAAATTAATGGAGTATTTTTTCCTCAATAACTTCAGAGCATATTATCGCATTAAAACCAATTTTAAAATTCGAAAATCAGCGTTTCAGTTCTGCAAATTTTATTTCCGTACAAATTTTTCAATAGTTAAAATAATTTTTTTAAATATTGAATGTAGCCAGCATACTACACAGCTTAGGAAAAAGATCTTGTTGGCATATTCTCACTTCATCTGGCATGATCCCTCTTCATCAACGGAATAAAACACATATGTCAAACTCTTGGCTCGCGGGCAAATAGCGAATGATTTTGCTGTCCAACAAGCATAATAATATGTAGAAAGATTTTTAATAAAAATTTGTAACTTAATTTTTACAATTCTTCATCATACAAAATTATGTATAATGAGTCACAACGTTCACCAATGACTGATTAATTGTATGTTACATCGACGCACCATTTCCCCCACCAATAGTAGTAAGTTTTGAAGATTTCATATTCCTTGAAAGAACATTTTTCTTCGTTTTCTTTGATTTTCTCCATAGATATAGAATCAGAGACTAACTAACCATTTGCAAATGGAGGTAATAAAGAACCAATGTTGTTCAGATATGAAGGCCAAAATTCAATGAGCTTGGGATGCTTGAATCTAGCAAATATTTGCCAAATAGGTTTGGAAAAAATCGACAACATGCAAATGGATGTTACATGACACAGACAGTTAATTAAGGACGTTCATGCAGACAAGGAAGAAAACAGGTGCAATGCTATTGAAAGAACGTGGGTTAAATGTCTACTACAATTTGAAATTCTTAAAATAATCTTATGCATAATTTGAAAATCAAATAATGCATAAAGAGATTCAATTGAAATTATATTCCCGGCGAGCAAGCTAGTCACCGAAGGCATCTTGTTAAAGAAAAGATACAGAGTTCCCACTTATTTCCGTTACACGCCCCTTAGCTTCTAAACGGTGACAGCTTAGGCCATAAAGTTGGTGCCTAGATGTAGTAAAAAGGGCATGCGCTACACGAGGAGACAACTTACGACGCCATCTATAGGCAAATTTTGGAATCAACTGTTCTGTCTAGAAAACAGTACAAGATACAGGGAAAAGGTCAATTACAAAATTGTAGAGCGTCTTTGATTTAGTATAAAAAGATGCCTTGTGCACATTAATACGAAGAAATGAAGGTTTAAAGTGCACATTTGCTTGTTCTCGATTTCCGAAACTGTGATGTCTCTAAACGGTTTAAAACGAGAAAAAACAATTAGTTATCACAATATACCTTTATTTGCGGTGTTCAAAGTGCTCTCCGTCATCTACAATGCAGATTTGAGTCCTTGTTTAAATTTCACTTTGCACACGTTTTAGCATATAGTTGGTGCGCAAACACAAGCAACAGTAATACTTCCTGCAATGTTGGCAGAAATGTCCATACACCTGCTGTTTGAGTTATTTCCAGAAGAAAAAAATATAATGGGGTCATTTTTTGCCCGAAAAATAACATTTTCTCCTTTTATTCCTGTCATATGACGTCAAAATTTCCGAAAATGCGAGCAAATAAATGCGCATTTTACCCTTTTTGTTCTTAGCATTATTGCACTCAATGTGTCTTTTCTTATTAAATCGAAGACGCTCTACAATTTTGTAATGGACTTTTTTTCCGTATCTTGTACCGTTTTCGAGATAGGACCGCTAATTCTAACATTTGCCTATAGATGGCGTTGTAAGTTGTCTCATCGAGTAGCGCATATCCTTTTTACTATACCTAGACACTAACTTTATGGCCTAAGCTGTCACTGTTTTGAAGTTAAGGGGGGTAACGGATATAAGTGGGAACCCTGTATAGTATAACATATTCGATACCACCTACTTATTCCGATGCACGTTGATGACAATCAAGGTGATCAATCTTTTGATATAAAAAAATCTTTACATTAGCATTTCATTGAAAAATACAGAATGAATGCATCATGATAGAAAAATGAAAAAGGAAAAAAAATCAAAGCAAACAAACAGTCCCTTTCTTCTTCTTATTTCAAAACCCTAATCAATAGCACATTATGAATGAATAGAATAAAGAAATTCTGGAAATAAAACCTACGATAATTCTAATTGCTCTCTGCTTGGATGGGAGAATATGGATTATGAATAAGTTGAAGAAATAAAAATAATGCTTTCATACTTTGGACATTGACTGATGAATTTTAACATCATCTTCGGCGAAAAAGAAACTCGGAGGATGATTGAAAGTGGTACCATCCATCTTGTTAATTCAAAGCTGGACAATATATTTACATATTCTGGAAGATTCTATGAACTTCATATTTCATTTAATATTGGTTGCAAGTCCCATTTTTGCTGCGATTTTTCAATTTTCTCTGATGCCATGACGTTTTAAGGATATAAAAATTTCTTACCAATTTGCAGCAATTACTTCTTTTATTGATTTCCCTTAAATTCCATAGAGTTTTTCTGAGATTGTGGAAACCCTCAGGTCTTCAGGTTAAGTATAAAAACATTCTAAAGAAAAATAATTTTTCCCTTCGTTTCTATTAAATTTTTAAATTTGATGAATATCTGGTTCAAATAAAATTTATACACACGTATTTCTCAAAATATATTATTTATAGTCGACTATTTTCTATGCTAGAAGAACTGCAGATTTTATATGTTTCACTTTCAGTATATAAGTAAATAACAAGACATAAAATACAAATTTAAGCAACTTTCACCTAAATTAATTCCATTAATTCCTCTTTTCTTATGAATGTCAAAATATCTTTAAATAATTTTCCTTATTGAGCTTAGAATGTAAATGATCTCATTTCCATTTATTTAAATTAATTTTGTCTGGAATTTATAACACTTTTTTGGAAAGTTGAAAAAGAAATTAATTCGGCATTCTGAAATTTATAAGTTCCTTTGTCCTTTACCATTCAAAATAAATGCATTCATTCAAGTTACTTTGTTCATATTTTTTTATTTGTGATTTAAATTAAAATATCACTATTTGCTTACTGAAATTATCCACTTTTATTTCGTATCAATGTGACAAATCTTTTAAGAGCTTTATTTAAAAGCTTATCTATATTGCTTTACTAAATGAGAGAAATAAATTAATACCATAAAATATTTTTTTGTTTAGAAGGTAAATTTTCAGTAAGGGCGTAATTTTACAAAATAAGTCATCGGATGCAAATTGTAAGAATTGTTAACTACTAGCAATACGCGCAAGGCGTTGCCTGTAGAATCAGGGCTTAAATAAAATGAAAAAAGAAAGGCCCACACAATGACACGAAAAATCTTGAAAACAAAATAAAAACAAAAGATACACATTATTGGTTTTTAGGAAAACAGTACCGAGTACGGTAATCCGAAAAAATATTAAAAAATTGCAACATGAAAATCATTATTAAACAGCAAGCGAAATATGCGAGACAAAGAAATATAATAAGACACTGCCGAAAATAATTATTGAGTCATTCAGTTAAAGGTTATGACGTCTCCTACTTTCTTCGCCGCCAGCCAATGAAATTGCAAAAATGCATTCTGGAAACGGAGAAGTCGTTCCGGTGAATGTCTCGCTGAGAAGATCTTTAGCGAAAAATCTGTTTGAACTGATCACTGAAAAATTAATTTTAAAGAAAACGGAAAAAGGCATTCTAACGATTTTTATTTTAAATCCGACAAAAACGTTCCAGTTATAAACTGAAAAAAATTAAGATTTATAGCGATATTAGAACGTCGGAGGCAAGAATTTAATAAATCCAAATGAAAATGAATGTAAAAGTTACTATTTTTCAAAAATTTCTCAAAATTCAGTAAATTAAGTTAGATATCCAAAACTAATTTCAATGGAAAGAAAAGTGTTTGTTCTTTCCGATTGTGTATCTATTTTTCTTCCTACGATTATCAAAACCGATTTTATTTAGAAATAAGCTAAAAATACTACCCAAAACAACACAAAATATTAAATAAAAAAATTTCTAGATTAAATTTTAGAATTCCGGCTTCGAGGTGCATTGAGTCACCATTAAGACAACCTGTGTGCCAAATTTAATGGCTACAAATGCGATAGATTCGTCTGGACAACGCACACATGTACACGTACACACACACACACTCACACAAGCACTGCCTTTTATAATTATAGATTAATAAAAGGCTTCTCTATAATATGACAATTGAATTGTTTTGATTTTTACATACTTTCCCAATCTAAAAAATCTAAAAGTTTTGTTTAAGATTTTTTAAAAACTTTTAATGATTTTATGACAATTTATGTAGAGTACAATTTCTTTTTTTCTGTATCAATGGGTTTGCAAAGTTCTGTTGTAAAATTATACAATTCCGTAATATCATTTATTTCTTTTTCTTTACTTTATTTACAATTATATATTTTTCTTAGCTTTCCTTTCACATTCTCAGATGTTTATTTTAAAAAATGTGACGGTGCTTCAGAATCTCGGAGAAAAATTTACTAATCAATGATTCAGGAACGCGTGAACATAGAAAGTTGCCGTTTTTGTACGAAGATTTAAATGAAAATTTTCTTTTCATGACGAAACTAGAATTAATTAGTTTATAATGACAACAATTCAATTTGGGATATGGATTTGCATCTGTCGGAGTAACGCGTTACAAAAGATAAGACGATGAGTGTAATAGCCGTTTTAGTACAAGATATTGTACGATACCTCTACGAAGTTGTTCGATATTCTGAATGTTGTACAATATCGTGATGATATCGTAATATTTTAGAGCATCTTGTGCTAATAGTGACCACCTTACAATGTTCAATGGGCCGTCTTCCATTCAGGAGCGCAACATTAAGCAATTTTT
>BGPR01001223.1:224869-254271 GCA_013235015.1 Araneus ventricosus | reverse complement strand
CGAACTAGGACAATCAAATAGAAAATCTCAATCACAAAACTTGTAATAAAAACTTTATTTATATTAAGTCGAAATTGCTGGAAAATATGCGAAAACTCTTTGCATTTATAATATTTTTGCCTCACATTCTTTAAATTCCGTCTCTCGCTTTTTTTACTGCAAACAATTCTCAGCATTAAAAATTACGTTCTCCTTATAGTAAATTCGGTTTTTCAAGAATAAATACAAATTTCTTAAAAATTGTTTCATTCTTTCATGATACAGAAAAATAATAACGTTTCTTCAAACTTTTATTTAAAAATCTTACAATATCGTATAATTTCCCTTTTTAAAAAATGTCCAGGAAAATACGATGGAAATCCAAACAAATCGAAGATAAAAGAAATAAAAAGTTTTTTGCGTCAATGACTTGCGAAATCCATGATGTTCAAAACCAAAATTACTTAGCAGATCTCAAAGAATCTAAGAAATTCGGGGTATAAAAAATCGGATAATTCTAATTATTCCATTCTAGAATGACAGATATCGGCTGTGAATAACGCGAAAGAGAAAAGGAATGTTTTTATATTTAATACATTGACTTATGAACTTTAATTTAATCTTTGACAAAAAAAATGACTCTGAAGATTATTCAAAATGGTACCATCGATATATCCATTTCATAGATAAAAAGTATATTTACATAACTTGGAACTTTCTGAATACTTTTTATTTCTTTCAAAAAACTGGTATATCTTTATATTTTGTTTAATTTATTCCTTCTTCGAGGACATCTTGGCTTTTCGAGAATTTAAAAATTACTAAGATCAATAGTTACAGCAGCTTTATTTTCACATAAAATTTCTACAATTCGAAAAAAGTTTGTGCCTTTTTGAATACTTCAAATATTTAAGTTAGCTATTTATTTTCCAAAAAAATGTGATAATTCTTGCATCTACAGACGTAATAGTTACAGTATTTTAAGAGAGTGTTGGGAATTCTAAACTGGATTTTACAAAAGCCGCTAATTAAATATATTCGTCTAATGAAATTTAAAAAACTTCCTAATTCCATAAAAGCGTTTTGAAAAATCAATAATTTTAATATACTAATAGACTTTTATCATTTACATTTAAAACCGTCTTCTTTTTTTTAAATTCATAAGGAACCGACTATAAAGTCGGACGATTGTCTTGATTGTAATAGCCGTAATTCCTGAGAATTATCTCCATTTCATTTTTTTCAGGTTGTTTCAAATTTCAGACTTCAACCAGGAAGTAAGGTAGAAAAAGAAAAAGTGTAAATGATTTCGCATTGCAAACAAAGCTTGAATTAAATGTGCTTTCATTTTTTTATTTGAATTATGAAAGTATCTAGGTTTAATCTATTATGCTTAGGTAAATTAGAATTACATAATCAAATTTTTACCTGTCTAAATATTTTTACATAGAATTTCAAGGTCTCTTTTTATAGAATTAATAAATATAATAAAAACCGATTTTAAAATTACACTCTTATTGCTCATTTTTTATATTAATGGTTTTCTACTTTTTAGTGTAATTTATAGTTTATTATTTTAGATATTATGAATTCTAGAAATATTTTTACCTCGAATTCACTACGAAGGGTCTCACTAGTGTGGGATCAAAATTTAATTAAATTAATTTATTGACAAAAATTAAATTCTGAAATTATTAAAATTGTAATTTCATCAGGGACACACAGATGTACAGAATTGAAATTCTCTGACACATTAGGAGGTGAGTCATAAACCAAACTGCCATATTTCATCTTTACAGAGATAAAAAAAATCAAGTTAACTAAAAGTATATAAATTGATTGTTTTGATGCATAACAATCGCATTCATTATTTTCATTTTCAGAAAAACAGCCAAGAAATAAGTTTTAAAAAAGATAAATGAAAACAGATTCGAATCACGAAAAAGACTTCAAGCAATTATGTTTTAAATTGTTCTAATTGAAATGTCATTTATCTCTGAGTGCTCATGATTTATTAGCTTATTAATAATTAGAATTCATAGAAGCAAATAAATAATCTATACTGATGTATACATATATTATGTATCAAAATGCATTAGAGAAAATATATAAATTTCTTATAAAACAATTATTGTTTTGTGAGAATTTATGAACCGTGAAAATTTATTAAGATACGCTAGAGGATTTATAATGAATTTTCAAATTATACATAATTATTTAAACTATCCAACAACTTAGTTAGATACATTTTTATTTTCTATTTCTTACCTTAGAACCTTTAAACCCAATATGTTAAAATTTAATAATGATAAACATCAATGAAGTATAAAATTAATCGCATTTATATTAAAATCTGATTGGTAAGGAAACAAAAGAAATAAAATAATTTCCATATTACAAAAACAGGACGATTTTTTGTTGTTGTTAAATTCACAACATATTACAAAGGTCCAAAATGGGCTGATACAAACATTTCTTAACTAATTTTTATTGGTGTAGATGTCAGTTTAGTTAAACATCTGGCAAAAGTGCTTTCAAAACAGATATTAAATACTGTTACGAACCTGTAATGTCGATTCCCAGCAATATTAGTCTTATGGTTGGAAAAAGGCATTTACAGAGGTTTTATCGTAATCCGGGGAATAAGTCAAGCCAATATAGCCCAGTCAATAAAGACACAAAAAACAGTCAATTTCGGATAAAATTTGCGTAAGGACGAATTTTACACCACCCCTACCACAGAAGCAGTTTTACAAAAGTCCCCAAAAATCCCCTTGGAGCCGCCCTTGGAAATCCCCTTTGAAATTGGTACCCATGTTTGTGAGGGACTCCTGTTCGGCATATTACAAGTCCCCAGTCCGTGGGGTAGGGAGCTCGCGCCGCCATTTTCGATTTCATCCTCCTTTTTAGTTTTTCTTTAATATCTTGAAAAATATTCACTTTTCGAATTACATGTGATACAAAATATTAAAGAGCATAAAATTCTCTACAAATAAAAACTTTTATTTTTCTTCTAGCTTAAATAGTTTAATAATGGGTCTCAAAGTTTGCCGTTATCTTGGATTTCATCCTCTTTCATTGGATTTTTCTTGAATATCTCATATATGTGATTTAACAAATTAAAGAGCGTGCAATTCACTACAAATGCATGCTTTTATTTTTCTTCTAGCTTTAATGCTTTTTGAGATAATTGGTCTCAATTCGGGTGAATTAATAAACCATCTTAGTTGATAGCCCAGTCAACGAATGATTTGAAGGAAAAAAACTCTAAATCGCATAGTTTTTAAAATTGGTACACATGATCGCGAGAGTACTCCAGTTGAACATACTTAAAGACCTCAGTCAAGGGGGGGGTGCTCGGGCCGCCATCTTGGATTTCATCTCCCTTCTTTTAGTTTTTCTTCAATGTCTCGAAAAGTGTTCAGTTTTCAATATGTTTGAATTTTGGTCCTGTCTCTACTAGGGACGGAGTTAAGGAAAACCTTCGAGAGATTTATATGACGTCATATCCTGTCGGAAAAGGTATTAAAACCCGGAGGTACTGTGACGATTGAACGTATTTGGACTGTGTTTGAGAGTCTTTGAGTCTCTTTGGAGTTGTATCAGCAGTGTGAGCTATAACTGTAACAGCACGCAGAGCTTTACTGCAAGTGCTTTTATAGTTATTATTAGTGATTTCCTGTCTGATTGTGCTTTATTTGTGCAAGCGCTGTTTTTCTTGTTTCCTGTGCTTCGTGTTTTCCAGAATATTCTTGAAGAAAGTGCCATTCTCCATTATCCTGCTTGTTGGACTGTTTTCATAGTAATCTCACCGGACAATTTTCGTAACAATACCAAACTTTCTGCCTACCATTTTTATAAAGGAAAGCTTTAAAAAACTAATTTATCTGGAAAAAGTTGTTACATACTTAATTCTGAATTTTGTCTGAATATTTACAGCGTCAACGATCAGAAACTATTTAACAGTTTCAATTTTCAGCTGCTTATTTATGCATAACTTTGTTGCCATGCAATAACTACATAATAATCATGTTTACCCCTACTAATCCAAGATACCCAAAAATATTCAAACAATATCTCTACGATGTTGTGTGACATTCAAAATATCGTAGCAACATCGTGAAGACATCCTAGAATATCATATGCTAATAGGGTATATATCGGCAAAATAGCAAATCGAGGCATGGCAAATAACAACGGTAATAACAACCAGTCTTATAAATTATTCCAAAAATTTATATTCCTTATTGCTCGATGTGTGTCTGTATTGGCAATAGCTTTTTAAATGGAATTCTATCAATTCATCTGAAATTAATAGTTTCATAAATAAACTAAAAGAAATATTTTAAAGTAGTTTCTTTCATGTAGAGAATTTTAAGCTACTATAAGTAAAATAGCTTATTTTCTCAGTCTAATAACACCGCCATAGTATATTCTGTAGTTAGGAATGGAGAATGCTATATCTTCCATAACATGTATGGCTATATATTCGATAAATTACATTTTGATATTTTAAAAATAATATTCCATGTATTTTAATGTACTTACATTTTTTTCAGTTCCGAAGAAGCATAGAAATTTTTTCACAGTCTATCAACTTCATCAAAGGTACTCAAAACAAAGATGTGCTCCAAAGTATACACAAAATAATTTCTCAGTCGAGTTAACTCAAATCCTCTAGTGATATTAATCATTGAAACTACAATACTTCTCAAAACTAAACTAAACCATGCTATAAGGTACCTAACCATAAAAAAACGAGCTTTATCCAAGAAGTATCGAATTTGTGTCACACTTTGAGTAATAATCCTAGATGATGAGAACACAATACTTCAACTTTCTAAACTTCAAAAATATATTATCTTACAAAGGGCATCATTCAGTTGTTATTTTATAAACTAAGCTACAGAAACTATCTATAAATCTCAAAAACAATAGTTAAGAAGTATGGTGTATTGCGCTGTAACGATACTCGATACTGTCTGTGTATATTTTTAAACTAGAAAGCAATTCATAAATTTTATTTTCCCTGTCTCTTATGACAGACGCGTTGACTGCTTTGAGATGGATATATTGGAATAGTTATTCCTTTGAAAGAGACGTGTTTTTAAGGTTTCAAAAAGAAATTTCTTAAAAACCTTTCCCGGGATTTTAAAAGATTCTTTAAGTTTTTACTTTCAAAAAATAAACTAAGACAAAAAAAAATCTTTTTGGTGAAATCTATCGTCGCATCTTTGTAATAATAGTTAAACACCAACTATTCTATTTTATTTGAATATTTAGCCATTCTTCGATTATATTTTGCAGATAGACTACTAGGTCACCATATCGGGTAAGTATAGAAAGCCATTTATGATGCACATAATATGAGTCGCAAGTAATAATTTTTTTGTTATTATTATGATTAATAAGTTTGCAACAACTTATTTAAACAGTTTTAAAAATTTAAACATTTATTATTTTGTAAGTATTCTGTTATTTTCTCTTTTTTGATATCTGCTTTCAACTACATTGATTATAATTTATTTAGTTTGAGAGATGGGTCCCTTACTGTTTATTTTCTTCATTTGCTGGATTAATCACTTGTTTTGGAGTTACACAGGGACTGGTAACTTGGATAAGTTCTCAGAAGTCCTCCACCTACACTTTATACTTCTTCGCTAAGCCAACCTTACTAAATCGGAACAATGAGAGACTTAAAACACACAGTTCTTATGTATATGGGTTCACTGATTGATTTATTTGATAAATTAACGCCTTCTGCAAAGTCACACAAGAGCTCTTTGGTACAAACCTCATTAATCTAAACCTTGATCGGGTGATGAGGAAGACGGTAAACCGGTAGACCCTTCTTTACATTTCTATCTCTCAGCACCAGGAGGGCATTTCAACCCGACGATTTAAAGTGCATAGATGCCGCGAATACGATGGATCGTTGGTGGAATTGAAACTTTAGGAGCGACTTCATTCTCTTGAAACGGACAGTCGTCCACAAATTTAATGGGACACCTCTGTAACTCTGGTATATATTATTGAATCTTCACAAAACTAATGTCGATGTTAATGGCTCAAGAGGACAGAACAAAAAATTGATTAACCGAGTTAATTAACAGTCATCTCGGAACTTTTCCCATCACGCCTCTCAATTTTTTTCGCTGAATCGACTTCCCTTCATGAAATTAGCCTCCTCAAAAATATTTATAGAGTTTTGATTGAAATTTCGGGCTTTGAAAAATGGCCTTTCCCATGTTAACTGAATTTTAGGAACTTTTGACTATATCTCTCGAAGTATTATATATATCTCAAAATCTTTTTCACTCACTAAAAGAACACTATTTTTTTACACAAAATCATGAAAAAAAATTCATAAATAAGGAAAATTTAACCGTGACTGTGACAAAAAAGTGAATTGTAACATAGTAAAATTTTTGCATGAGAGCGAAGCTGAGAGGTTATATCGCCGCCAAAAAGTCAAGTGCATATCTATAACAGTTTACGAAATATTTACAAAAAACTGCAAATTCCCACTGTTGAAGGCAACGCCCACTTTTTAAGGGACTGTATATTATATTTATTTGTGTTTATCGGTCTACTTTTCATGAAGCACTTATTTTATGAAGAGTAAATTTGGGTGATTTGGATTTAGTTGTTGTTAATAATCATTTTAGATTAGTGTTAACAATAGCAAATTTCTCATAAGTCGTAACAACACTTTAAAAAATAATCCCGAATCTCTAATTTGAAACATCATAGTATGATAATGTCTTAGACTCGGTTCGTCTGGTTTGATTGCATCAATCGTTGCATTCTGTGCTTAAAGATTTTTGTATCACATAATTTAGAGAAATAAAGATGGCCGCGGTAGCCTATTGGTAAGGTCTCGGTTTAAGAAGATCAGCCGTACATGTGGGTCTGTTGCGTGTTAAATCATACATAGGGGCTGGTATGGTGCGAAAGTTTGGAGAAGGGGTGCCAGCTCAGGTATCGCCATCGTCATCTGTCTGTGCTTCAAAATTATGAGGTCCTTCCTAAAATATTCCCCGTGTTACTTCAAAGCGGGACGTTAATATAACTAAACTAAACTAGAGAAAGATAGTTTGTCTGTCTGTAAGTATGTCAGTCAATTTGTCTCATAGCAACTCTTTAAAATACTATATTCTCTCCTTTCTTTTTTTAAATGAACAGTTTTTTCATCACACAATATACAGATAGTATGCCAGACTAGAAACCTTATCATTTTAAAACTTCAGAAGCGATATCTTGTCAGATTCAATTTTTTCCTAAACCAGTGCTTAATAATAAAAGTATACTAGTTTTCCTCTCATTTTACATTAAATTCTTTAAATGAACAGAATTTCCCTGTACATAATATCTTCTCTCTTATTTCGAGGCGTGATTCTGTTCCAAAGAAATACAAAATGTATTTCCAAATCAAATTAGAATCTGCGCATATATATCAGATTTTATGATTATTCCTCGAGTCTGTCACATAAATTCAGATTCGTTTTGAAAGTGCAGTTTATAATTATGATCTTCTCTCACATTCACATTTTTTTATTTCTCATAATTTTATAGCTTTATTTTTTTAAATTTAAGTTTTCTAAATTACCAAAATCAGCATGACAGTAAGTCTTTTTTTAATAAAAATATTTCAAGCGTTGTAGGATCAGCGTTTCATTTTGATTTACTTTGATAGCATTAAAAAAAGATGAGATAATAAGTAATTCTTAAGTTTTGATTAAAAAAATTCTTGCATTGTCATCTCCTTCACAAGAATCCAACGTGATTATATAACAATAAGAAGATAATCAAAGCGAAAAGAAAAATCAAGCAAAGGCTTTTTTCCCCTTTGTTGTTCTCTAATCAATAACGAAAGCATTCGGTGGTGTCAAAAAGAGAAATTATGCAACGAATCACAAAAGACCTAAAAAATTCTGTGAACAAATAATGGCATAAATCTGATTATTCTATTTTGGAATAGCAGGACGTGGATTGTGAAAGATGTGGAGGGAAAGGAATGCTTTCATATTTAGAGCATTGTCTGATAAGTTTTAATATAATTTGTGGGAAAAAAATTCTGAAGAAGAATGAAAATATGTACATTGAACTTGCTGAATCGAAGTTAGAAGGTGTAACGAATTGGTTAGGTTTTAATCTTATATTTCAAATAGTGAGCTAAGACGGCTTTACCAGTGTTCTGATGTATTTTTCTCGAGGCACAGACTGCGCGTAATGTAATGTTTGTGATAGTTTATTTTAAAAAGCTGAAATTAATTCTTAAAATTACTTGTACGATGAAACAACTTTTTTGTTAATAGCTAATAAATATATTGTTGATATAAAAATGGCTATTTCTGAGTCTGACGTTACAAAGGCATAATTACATTGCTTGAATATTCTTGGAAGTTTTGTACTTTCTTAATACGGTTGTTTGTTTTATTTTGTTTCTGCTTATGATCTAGTTCTCCACAATAACTTTTTGATTATTTAATATTTTTAATCTCATAAGCTACAATACCTGTTCTTTATATTGAATTTACTTAATTTTGTTTAAAATGCTCTTGCTTTTTAAAGAAAATTAGGTGGGTGGCTGAGTATTATTTTATAGTGTATTTAGTACTTTTTGTTTTATTTCATTGACATTTTTAGCAAATATCTTATTCTAAAAGACAATAAAGTATGTGTATTTTTAAATATTTTCATATGAATTAAATATTTGGTGATACATATATTTAATTATTATATAAAGAAAATTCAAATAAATTTATACAACAGACATTTGTTATTCTTTTGTTTTCTAATTACAGACTTTAACATTTTTCTCAACCCTACAGTGCCTATAATTGAACTTATAGAGCAAATTCTTATTAGCTTCAATAATATGAGTGTAATAACATTTCGAAAAAATATTTTCTCATTGTATCATTCGTCATTACAAAATCTTGTATTATTGATTTCTTTATTTAAAAGTATACGAGAATTTTTAAAAAAGTTATTTAAGAAACATTGCATTTTTTATCATCTACTTTATGCTCTCTTTGCTTTATTATATCAATTAAATGATAGAAGAAACTATTCTGTTCTTTTTACTGATTCCTCAAAATCGGTTTTTGAGCGTATTTGCGTAAACATTTAAGACTAATCATGAAAATTCCTTCTTTAATATGAGGTTTAATTTTCAAATAAAGATGTAACAGATATTTGCAGCTTTCAAACACAGTGGAGCTTTCAGGATTAGAATACTACTTTAAATTCAATGCGAATGACGTTAATATTGAAAATTCTTTTCTATTTTAGAGCTTCATTATTGTTTTTACTTATGTGCTTTACTCTTTATTCCTTCCTTGTGTGTAAGGCTTTAAAAAAATTGTAAATTTTCCTTTTAAAAAATTGTTTCTTCACAAATTAGGTGATACAATATGAACTAAACCTAAACATGAATAAAATCAACTTTCTTCAGTTTCTAAGTGACTATTCTAGATTGAGGATTGCAAGCCGTGGAAATAAGCGACAAACTCAAAGTGAAAGGGTACACAATGATGCATGCACTACACCCCATTTTAAATCAAATGGCCAAAAGTAAAAAGGAAACGGAAATATGGGTCGTGAGCGTCATACCTCCATGTTAGGTATGCTTGCGTTCATGCCTCAGCTTGGTAAGGAAATTGTCTCATCTTACTTACAGATTTTGTTTATAAATATGTAATTAAAGATTTAAAATGCTAAATGAAAAACGAATTGAATTTTAGATCTTCTGTAGTTCTAACCAGTTCCGTTATTATCGATTTCTTAAAAAGTTTAAAAGTTTAGATGGCTGAAGTTCTGCTTACTGTCATGTTTTTCCCCTTAAAGCCTATTATTCTCCAAATGCCAAATCATATCAACAGAAATGAATACAAATAAAATATTGTTTGTATTTGAATGCTGAACATTTATAGATTACTAGCTTATATACCCGGCGTTGCTCGGGGTAGAAATACTTTCAAATCTAAGTACTTATAACACTTTAAACATAATTAAACAGTTTTTCACTGTAACGACTTTCGTGGGTTTTCTTTTGCCATCTCCTGTGTCTCTAACTCCTCGTCCAGCAGCTAAACTAACCTCTTTTTTGTCTCCGTACTTTGAACCACTTCACACGAGCCTGACAACCCTTCGAATTCCATCTTCCCATCCCCATTATTGCTACGGACTGTTACAGACCTACTCCCCTGTGCATGTAACCATAACATTTACACCAGCCGTCATTTGCTTAGCAAGCGCAAATGGCCCTCGGGGGCCTGGTATTATTTTTACACCCCCCGATCATATTTTGTTTTAAAGACATAAATGCAGTTGTGTTTTGTCTCCATGGCGCTCCTAAAACTGGCATATATACTTCCCTTACTCCAGGCCGCTACACACTGATTAGTATCATTCAAAAATTTATGAACATCTCGTAGTAATTAAACTAACGTCATTGGATATTTGAGGGCATATTAAAAGCTACGAAAAAAAAAGTAAATAGCGGTAGAACACGCGAATGAAGGATTTGATGAAACAATAAATTGGTTTGAATTTGATTTTATAACAACGGAAAGCATTGTAACAAATTGAGTTTAAAATGAATAGTGAAATTTTTATTAAAATTGGAAAAAACAGTGTGCAACAATTAAATTGGGGTCATTCAAAAGATAATTGTCTGCTCTTTAACGTGGTGTAAAAATAATGTTCGTGCTATAAGTATTTCAGAAGTTATTGGCAAAAAACGTCTAAAAATAGCTTAATTTTAGATATTTTATTAAATAAATAAAATTCGAATTCGAATTTTAACCTTTTGCGGTCGATGCCGCCATTGCGGCAGCATCGACAGCAAAGGTTAAAATAATTTTTACGTCGTTAGCTTCCTCTTGTGCTAATCCATCACTGTGCCAAATTCGGTTGTCGTAAGTCGAACGGTTTGAGCGTGCATAAAGAACGAAATATCTAACACACAAACACGCATACTTTCCTTCTTTATATATATAGATATTGACTACAGTAAAATTTTTACTTTAATAATGTGTACATACGTTGTAGTTTACGTTGCTTATCAATCACCAATTCAGTGTGAAAATAATACTGAAATACTAGAAAATAAAGTAGAAAATTGTATTAAAGATCGCATTATTTATTCACAAAAGTACTCAAATATAGTTACCGTTTTGAAACCATTTAAGAATATAAGTATATAAATATCTGATAAATTTTAATTGAAGTCAAGAGAATATTTATAGAAATAAGAAAACAACAATCAATCAGATTTTGAAAGTAAAAATATCACTTGTTCTGATAGAAGATCCAATGGATTGAAATGATTTTACTTGAAGATATTTTCACGCTTTTATATATGTTCTTGGTCATTTATAAATTTAACAATATCTAATCTTTCAAAAATATATCTTATTAGCTATAAAAATTCGAAAATATCAAATAAATGTAGAAATATATAAAATTATTATTCAGACAATGACACTCATTTACTGGCATTTAGTTACCTAGCACTTTGGATGATTCAAAAGTGAAAGAAAGAAACTTGCTACGTTCAAAAAGTAAAATTCATTTTGAATTTATTCTCTTGGAAAAAAATATAGTTTGAATACATATCACACAAAAAGATATTCTTATACATTTATACTGAATCGCAGCTTCAACGCTAACAAGATCAAGATCTACAGAAACATCAAATTCTCAAATGATACCCATTATTTTTAGGAAATAAAGGAAAGTCAGAAACACTCTGTTAAAATATACGGACTAGTTTTCGTAAAGATTTATATCGCCTATGCATATACTTACATCAAATCCCGAAACTTATGATTCTCGTTTCTATTTTTCTGCTAAAGAAATATAATGTGACGCATCTGGATTTCTAGAAAATAAAAAGGAGTTTATCCTTCAAAATGCAAGTAAATATGCTAATCTAAAAGTGCTATTGCTCTAGTGCTATTTGCTTAACAAGATGTTATTTAAGTAAGATTTCTAGAATATTTAAATATTAATATTATTGAACGATACGCCAGTGACATTATTGAGTTTCTTTACTTAAATAAGGTCTCAAACAGCGATATCTTAAAATTTTATAGCGGTTAAAATTCAATATCTTTTCTGAAGTAGCTATTTGCTTTTTTTATAAAGATTAAAATCCTCTCTCTATATAAGAACTTTAAAACAGTTTAATATATTTTACAATATTGATTGTAGCAATTATACACATCCAGAATTTCTTGTTTATCTGAAATTCTAAAAAATGAAACCGAGATTTCATGGGAAACATAAATAAATTGATTAGCTAAAAATATTTTTGTATGCGCATTGTTTGAGATAATAATTTTTTATCTAAGCTAAATTAAACATTTTAGGAAAAGAATTGATTCTGATTATATTTACTATTTTCTTAACTGTATCTACATACCAATATTTTCTATAGTACTACTATTATAAAATAAATTTCTTAAACTGTATCATAAACTTCAATACTTTAAAAATTCCTAATATGTTCAGTTCAAAATATTTTTAAAAAAAATCATTCGAATTTTATATTGATTA
The DNA here is from genome assembly GCA_013235015.1 of Araneus ventricosus. Taxonomy (NCBI): domain Eukaryota; kingdom Metazoa; phylum Arthropoda; class Arachnida; order Araneae; family Araneidae; genus Araneus; species Araneus ventricosus. The sequence continues at coordinate 241,725 of BGPR01001223.1, read as the reverse complement.
TGAATTAGCATTAAAATCTTATTGAGGCCTCGCTCTCCGTAAGGCTTTCGGCTAAAATTTTTCCTTCCGCTTCAGTCCGTTGTAATTCCGAATGACTTTCGATTTAAATTCACCATCCATGATCACAGTTCTTAGCATAATTATGCTGAATCACAGTTATCCCTTCAGCTGTTTTTCTTAAGAAATTTATGAAAGTAATCACGATTGCAAATACTGTTTAAGCAATTTTATTTAGATCAAACTATTTAAGCACCAATAGCGACACTTGCCTGAAAAATTAAATTTTTAAGATAGATTTACTAGGCGAAAAGCAATCCAAAATTAATAATATACAATAAACATTGCTGCGAAATTAGTTAATATTGTCATAAAAATAGCCCTAACCAGCAGTTGTGTCTCTAAAAACTGGTGTTTTAATACAAATTGAAGTTTATTTATGTTCTGGGCAATTCTAGATGAATGATTCTAGATTATTATTTAACTCTCTGAACCCGGCTAGGGTGAAAATTCCAGTGCCTCAAAAACTGAAGCAAATTTTCATTCACGAAAACAGAATGAAATCCTTCTTTTCTTTACAGAAATTCCAGGAGGACAACACCCAAGTTTGGGGCATCAATTGCCAACAAAGAAATGAACCACTTTTCTCCCGTAAAATTCACTCAGGCACCCAAAACCGCCTGAGTACGACCTCTGTCAAATGGGGCGGTTTGAGGCGGAATAGGGCTCATAGAGTTAAATGTATAATTCCGAATCCCCCAAAATGTAGACAAGTTAACAATTAGCTTGTGTTACGAGTTTCTTCAAACTAGTAAATGTACTTTATCGTTAAACTACATTCGACAATTCTTTTCATCTTCGTGACAATATAAGGGAACACCCACATCGACCCAGCCTATCTGGATGGTTGTAAGACACCCAAAGAGCCGGTGATGACAATATGATGACTGTCTGAAACCGAAATTAGATGGGAAACCATGTAAATGATAATTCAATCTGGCAATAAGTTGATAGCCATGAGTGGTTGCATCACCCGTGAATGACGTCATAAAAATTTAAATTTGTGCAGAGCTCCATAAGCAGATCTGTAAAAAACTTAGATTTTAAACATGCATAATAATTACGCGAAATATCTACAGGATGTCCATCAATTATGCTCAGGGTTTGCTCACCTCATAATTTGTGATTAAATAACATGACGATAAATATTATTACATATTCTTAAAGTTCAAGTCAAAATCTTTTTTAACCGTCCAGCGGGCGCGCTATAATTTTTTACACGAGCAGGCGCGTGTCGTACTTTTTACGACACAATAATCTTCTTCATTTTTACTATGGCAGTTGTAAGTTATTTCATAATAGTAATAAAGGTCACGTCAGGAAGCAAATCTTTTCATCAAGAGTGAAAATTAATTTTAATATTATTTGCAAAATCTAAAATTATACTGAAATCAGAGACAGCAATGAGATTTAATATTATTATTTTATACAAAATTTTTAAGCAATATATAATAAAAAAAGTTTATAATACAAACTAAGATTGTACAACAAAGATTTTCTTCTTAGTTTCTAATAATTTTCCTTGCATTCGAAGCATTGGACTTTTGTTAGAAAGTGACGCTTACAAGTATATTATATATTGTACCTACTGCATTTCTTGAATTTTAATGATCGTTTTTTTTATTTCAAACACAAACTACAAGCTCTTCTTCTCAATGCTGGTTGCTGTTTACTTGCCTTTCAGATTGTGATGTATAATTTAGACTTAAAGCCATGGTAACGTCATTTGGCGATGATCAGATTTTTCAGGCTCGAGTAGTGAGGTGTTTTTTCATAAGACTGAGGGCTAAGTTCTTCAAGAAAATTCTTCGGCTTGCTGGATTATTAGCAGGCTTATTACACATTAAATATTTTTGACAATGTAAAATGAAACATTAAATCGCCATAATGCGCACTGGATATAAATTTACTAATATGGCACATTAAGAAATGGAAAAAAATATGGAATTACACGAGCGGGCGGGCGGCATAAACTTTACGGTAGAAGCATAAAACAGTATGAAATCACCCTGAAATTCAGATAAACCCATTTGATACTGAAGAGAAGGGTCGCATGAAGAAATAGTTATGACCTTCAGACAGTTTTGACTTCATATGTGAGAACAGAGCATGAAAAATCTCGTTTGTCGTAAAATTTGCGCAGGCTCACCCTCTGAAAGTTTAATAACACAAAGTAATTTCCACATGGCAGCCTATCGCGGCATGTAACTTTAACTCTTGGCTGGAAACTGAGTTCAGTCTCGATGTGATTAGGTTAAGGTAAGTAAAGCACATGCAATCTTTATTTAAGAGCAGCTAAATATTTAAATGTCTTGCTTGAAATAAGAACAGCAAAACGCTAAAGAGATGGCAAGTATCACAAAACCTTTAGTTCAAAAGTTGTGGCAGCATTTCGTGGCGCGTAACACATCGAATCTGAACTCGATTTCCAGAAGTGTGTAAATTACTTAACTAATATTTATCGCCCTGTTCTTTAATCAAAAGTTATTAGATAAGTAAATCCTGACAATAATTTACAGACACTATGTATTACTACTATTTAAAACTATCTTCTGTTAAAATATACCAGTTAATTAAGTTACCTTCAATATATATTTGAACGAAATTTAGTTAATTGCTACATAGTATATTTAGGAATTATTTAGTTGGGCGTAATAAACATCGCTGATATTTCCCTCTACTTTAAATTTGAATTACGATTGACTGTAGTAATTTTAAGGACTACCGCAATTAAAATTTACAAAATAACGAAATGAAAACTCGTTCAGGTGTTTGGGTTTACACTGTGTTGAATATGAATACCGAATACTGAATATATGAATTCTCAATAATCGTCTCTCTGTCAAAGACAATTTCTAGTTCTAAATTGAACAATAATCATAACCTCGCATAAAATGCATTTTTAATTGACAATTAGTGATTGACGATATTATCTGTATAGAACTCTGAATAGAAACACAATATTTTTTCTTATGACAAAATATTTAAATGTAAGCAACATTATTCATCATTTCTCCTCTGTTTGTAACCGTCAGAAAAGCTCATATATTCATTCTCCTGGCGAAAAATTAAAAGAAATCATATTGCGTAGTTTAGAATAGGCAGCATTAAGCAGAATATATATATACCACATGCTATTACACTGTACACCTATCTGCCATTCAATAAAGTGTAAAACAGAAAAAGCCTTATCCAGAAAAGGTAACTAGTATAAGAAATGAAACATACTCTGCTTTTAAACATAAATCAATGTAACTTTTTTTTATCTTCCCAACCTTGTAACTTGGAGAAGAGCATTAAAGATAAAAAGGCCTTCTTCTGCTATTCATTACTGCGTACTATATGGTGTGTCTAAAAAACACACCGAATGAATTCCAACCGCATATTTATGGATCCTAAATAGTAGGGAATGAGGTCGCTTCTTATTGGCTCTTAAAGTCACGTGACTTGGCTTGCTTCTAAATGACGTCGCGAAACTAAACGGTATTTACCAATGCTTGAAGGTTCGTCCTTTATTTGTTTTATTCTAAAAATGTATTCGTCATTTTTCTTGAGAAACATCCAAATAATCATAATCAGAAGTAGTTTTAATTTCTCCATGATGCGATGGCAGAAGGCAAAATAATAATTAAAATCCCGCTTAAGCATGGTGCTATGACGTCATTAACAAACAAGTCAAATCACGTGACGCTGAGAGCCAATGATAAGCAACCTCATTCCCTATTATGTAGAATCCGTAAATATGCATTCCAACCCGCAAGCCATTTTTCAAGCCTTTATAATAATGCAAGCAAACTTCAACAAACACAAAGAAAGATATATATTTTATTTAAGGAAACTTTATTTAAAGTAAAAATTGTAAGAAAAAGTTTGATAAAAGACTCAGACACGTTCTTTTGCTTATTTCAAATGGTTTGTTGGGATAATAAAGTACAATTCATTTATAAAAGCTGTATCACTTACAGAAATATATTTTTTTCGTTTTACATTAATTTATGCCACGCCAAGCAGAAAATTCCTCTTAAGAATTAATTTTTTATTTTGATTTTCATCAATCGATTGCTCAAGTTTCATTTTTTCAGTCTGTTCTTCAAAATATAGGTACTAAATTTTCCAACAACCATATTCTAAACTCTCATACATGTTTCTTTAAAAAATTTTATTTTTTAAATTTTCAAAACGATAAAGAAACTAATCTATACATTATAAATACGCCAAAAGCAGATTACCTTTTCAGATGAAAACTGTTTTTGGATAAATAAAGGAATATTATAATATACAAATGTAAATTTTCTCAAAATTGAAAAATATTCTGCATTTTTCAGGTCAATGATAGCAGATTTGCTTCCGAGTCATATTCGGTGGATACTTGTTTTGCAAAGATTCGTCAAAGTGATTATATGACATGCTAAACATAGTTCGAGTTCCTATTCAGCATTTTGCCCTTTCGGCTAAATAAAATTTGTGGTCCATGTGCCATGTACCATATAAAAGTGTTTATCATCTCTAATTGGTAGTACTTTCTGAGGTTCAAAGGTAGGCAATAGCAACTGAAAATAGATGTACTGATAAAAGTATTACAGTCTGTTTTGAGGAATCATTTCTTGCGAATAACCTAGTTAACTTTACGAACTAAATCCCTGAAAATCAGGACAATCAGCTTCTAAATGCGAATATTTCTATTCGGCAGTTAATTAATTAAACTACCAAATTGTCTTCTTAAATTATTTTAGAGGCCAGGGTGGTTAAGCACCAAAATAATGGTCTTTCTGTTAGTAATTCAGGCATTTGGCTCCAATCCATCGTTCATGTAGTTATGATGCCATTGAAATCCATCTTAAGTCAAGCATGTTTGAAATTGATATGATTTAGATGTTTGGAGAACGCTTAAGTACTTCCCTTGTTATGAGACATTTGTAAGATTTGTCATCAGTAGCTCTAGTAATGCCCAAGAGTTTGGAAACCTCCGCCAAAAGTAAATGGCGCTTCTCAATTTTCACGTCGTCAAGAGAATCTGTAGCACATCTTCAGCACTTCTTACGTCAAAAATTGCCAAATAATACAACGTTGCTCCTCTGTTTTTGTAACATCATATACGAACAGGAGAAATCCAGTGTGCTATCAATTTGAATCTATTTAATAAATAACTGGAACCTTAGGTACAGAACCGTAGAGAAAGTGATCCAACCATCTGGTATTCAAAAAGTAAGTATTCAAAACATTTTAAATCAATTAAATAGTCTCCAATTGAAAGTTTATGTCTTAAGATAATACTTAACGCACAATTATGAAACAGTTTTTTCAGTTGTTTTTTTAGCATGATATTAATTGTTATTAAGTTAGAAGAGTTACAATAAATTATTACATAGTAACATATTTACCGAATGAGCTTAAATTCTATAAAAAATATTACTTGAATTTTTATAAGTCTCTATTATTTTTAGTAAATGAAATTTCATCCGAAATTTTTATATCTTGTTCAACCCAAGAATCTGCAACTCTCATGGTCAATATATTTGGTGGAATCCTTACAGTAGAAAACTGATTTAAACTTCTCATATGCATATGAGAACAAACGAATTCTGTTTAAAACAAATTTTTGGCATGAATTTGGATTTTTTATGTATGATGCCAAAGCTTGGATCTAATGTATTGTCTGAAAAATTGGTTTGCTAGACATTATGAAAAGAATCCGACTTATTAATATCCGGATGCTCTAAAATGTTTTGCCATAATTTAGTTCTGCCGTCTAAAGGCGGTCCTCAATTATGTAGCCCAGAACAGGTACTTAAGGTGCTGGTCCGCAAGAATCAATCAAAAAGTGAAGTTAATCTCTCACTACTACAGTAGTGGCCAACGAAAACAACCTAGATTTTGACATATTTTATACACGAGGCTGACGCATTCACTTAAAAGGTAACGGAATAGCAAAAACGTTAATGCGATCATGGCTTTCTGTCGTAAAATGATCAAAATTACTTCCTTTTCAACCGTAATATTTATCTAATTTAAATCTATTATAGTGTTATGTGAATCGTCCAGTGGATGTACGTTGAATGTAGTTCAATATGCTGGATAATGGAAAATGACTCTTCATTTCACAAACATTCCGGAAAACGCGAAGCACAAGTAACAAGCAAAACAGCACTTGTAGAAATTAGCAACACAAATAGGCAGCACATCACTAATAATAATAGAAACAGACTATCAATAGCGCTCAGCGTCTAACAACTAACAATTTCGAACTACGAACAAAACTCCAAAGATATTAAAGCTGCTGAGCACTCCGGGTTTGTACAGCCTGACGTCACATGGACTCCTTTAGAAGATTGTTCGTATATATGTTCCTAAAAGAGACAGGGTCATAACTCTAGTATTTTCTAGAACCTTCATTTTGTCGCCAAAGTCACCAAAATTGCTGTAGGTCAGGAGCATTGGCTTGCATCCAGTAAGAATCTTTGTAAATCTCTCTTTCCTACCACAAGACTAACATGGCAGGGAAAAGGTATTACGGATTCGCAACAATACATTTCATTGACCACTATATAAATGAATGATATATAAGTGTCATCAATATAAGTGATGCATTTTCATTCGCCACTACTGCATATCATATCAGAAAGAATACATTTTTCGATTAACTTATTCTGGTAATTTAGAGATTCACACATGTCTTCATAGGAGGTTGCTATAAATTTAAATATTGCTATGACTTGTGTGTGATTTATTCTGATGAAAACAGATTATAAAAATTAATTAACAACTTCCCCAGAAGAGATTATCAGATTTTGATATCTAAACTATTTTCTGGAGTGTTGTTGCATTTTTTTATCGTCGTAAAGACAAATTAAATATCTTTATAAGAAAGGATTAATACGTAGAAATGGTGAAAATCTTAGTACAGTCGAACTGCGATATAGCGAACCCGAGATATAACGAACCCTTGGTTACAGCGAACCTTTTACATGGTTCTAACTGAAGCCCTATGTTAATAATGTATTTTCATGCGTTTACAACGAACAGCAAACGCTAGAGACTCGGTTATAGCGAACTGAAAATTTCTAAAACTTCAAACTTTTCATTTACCCAAAGGGACATTCTTTACTAATTGTGCTCAAGTCAACCCAACTTCTACAAGAGTTGCCCCTTTGGCATGAAATACTCTGGTTCAGAGACCACATTCCTCACCTATTGTACCTTTGTTAGAGTCGCTGCTAACCCCATAAATGGGACAAAGGAACAATAGGCAAGGCTCTTTACAGTTTCTATTTCCCCTCCTCCCCCCAGTGGACACCTGGCCTGGTGTCAACCAGGGAAGGGGGGACTTTCTGGTCAGACGACCTAGAAGCAATCACGTGTTTTCTCTGTCATTTTAGTTTAATTGCTTATCATTCTGTGAACTTTGCAGTAACCATGGCTAACGTTGGCAAGCGAAAAGCTTTTTCTATCAAGGACAAAGTTAAGTTTATTCGAAAATTACAAAACGGTGAAAGTCAATCAGCCATTTGTAAAGAATTTTCCCTGTCTAAATCAACTGTAGCCACTATCTGGAAGAATCGTGACTTTATCATTTCTGCATATGAGAAAAACATAAATAGATGCAAGAGGTTGCGAAAGGCATAAAAAGAAAATGTGGAAGAGGCCTTATTTAAGTGGTTTACTCTTCAGAGGAGTAGAAATCTTCCTATAACGGGCTCCATTCTCCAGGCAAAGGCTAATTAATTTGCAGAACTTTTTGAAGAAAAGGGCTTTGTTTGTTCCAATGCATGGCTGGATAGGTTTAAGAAGCGGCACAACATTAGGAGCGGCAAAGTTCTGGGTGAAGCCGCTAGTGTTTGTTCGATGGAAAATGTTTGGCCGGGCATTATTCGCAATTACGATGAAAAGGACATTTATTTTCAACGCCGATGAAACAGGTTTGTTTTACGAGCTCACTTCAAATCAAACTTTAAAGTTCAAAGGAGAAAAATGTATCGGTGGTAAACTCTCAAAAGTAAGTATAACCATTCTGGTATGCGCCAATATGAATGGTTCAGAAAAACAGAAGTTGACTGTTATCGGAAAATCTCAAAAACCAAGGTTATTCAAAAATGTGAAAAAGCTCCCGGTGGATTACAAGTCAAATAAAAAGGCTTGGATGACGTCGGATTTATTCCAGAAATATCTTCGACAGTAGGATAAGGAACTGGCTAAGAAAAAAAGGAAAATCGTTTTATTTATAGACAATTGCACTGTCCATATTGAGCCAAGCAACTTACAATGGATCAAAGTAGTCTTTCTCCCACCCAGCACTACATCAGTTTTGCAATCGACGGATCAGGGAGTAATCCGTAGCCTGAAGTGTCATTACCGGAAGCAGCTCATCTTGCGCATTTTGGAATGCTATGATAAAAACAAGGACTGTGACATTTCTCTTCTTGATGCTGCTGTTTCACTCGAAAAATCTTGGGGATTGGTAACAGAATTGACTATTAGAAATTATTTAGTCATGTTGGACTTACGAAAACACAGCAGACGGAAGATGACGACGAGGAAGATGACAACCTTACCCTTTCCAAATGACTGAAAAAACACGGAGTGAATGCTTTTTCGCAAAATGAAATCGAACATTTCGAATGTTGTGACAACGATGTTATTACATCTGGGAAAGTGAGTGAGGAAGATATCGTGGCATTAGTAAATGAAAAACAACTCTATTGTAGATCCGTCTTCAGATATGGAGGAAGAACAAGACGAACCAGGGCCTTCAATTGCAGATGCAAAAGCAGCTGCAAACGTTTTGAACCATTTTTTTGCCACAGAAAACATCAACTAACATGTTGTGGACATGTTTAAAATAGTGGATAAAAAAATTGACGAGTTGTATATAAAATCGAAAACTTTTCAACCAAAAAGAACATCTTTTTTCAATGTAGTGGATTAGCAAATAAGTAAAAAAAGGTAAATGTTTAGTTTGTTTATTATTGAGTATACTATTTAATACTTTATTTGTCCCTAATTACTAATGAAAATATTATATTATTAAAAAGTTTTTTATAGAAGTAGTATCTTAGCATGTTAGGGCATTTTTTTGCAAATACGGATACTGCGAACTTCAGTTAAAGCGAACTTCTGAGTCGGTACGTTGAGGGTTCGTTATAACTCGGTTTGACTGTATATTTAAGAGTCTTCGAGGTTGAATCTGTGTCTTTAGTTTTGTTTGCCATTGTTGCATGTGCCACTGGTACATAGCAAAACGAAAGAGATAATTTCAAATAAAAAAGGGGAAGTATCCCAAAAGAGAGCAATAATATTTAACAGGATACATTTTCAAATCAGAAATTTAATTATATGATTAACGGCTAACTGAAACCATTAGTATATTTGTAATAAACCTAACTTGTTCTCAACTAGATTTTATTCTAAATAAATTGTTTATATCAATTGCAAGTAATTTCGTCGATTCTATAGTGTTATTATCGCCGACATGTAACCGTTTTGATAGACAATTTATATGCTTTGTTTTAATCCTTTTGAAAACTTTTATATTTACATATAAATTTGTATAAATCTGAGTTAACAAAAACAAATTGAGATTATATATACGTTACGGTTAATGTGATAACTCTGTTATTATCTATAACAACCTCTCAATGTGATAAATCATTTATCACTTTTACCGCAGTCATACATAACGACCGTCCAATGTGATAAACCGATTCATCACCTTAACCAGCGATTATTCATAATAACTGGATTAATCACATTATTCGTAACATATATACTATGATTATATATATGCATAATGTCTGCTTTTCTTTATGTCAGTTTCCATAATATCATGATAAAAACTATTATGTAAATACATCATAATAAAATTTATACAAGGTGTCATTAGGGGGATACAAGTTAGCTTTTAAGCGAAATTTCTCCTTCATTTTTGGCTTATTGATCATTCACAATTTCTGTTAAATTTTGGTTGAATATTCACATTCATTCTATTCTTCTTCATCAAAAATGATTAAATTTATAGTGTCTGCAGCAGAGGCCATTTCTTTCTGGAAAGATGCAGAATTTTACTAGTTTCTAAAAATTTGTTACATAATAAGATTTTTAACGTAAGTGTTTTTTGGTAATAAATTTATAAAAGAGCTTTCACTTAAATAGAAATAAAGCGTTATGACTCAGATGAAAATTGTCTCTTTTATTTATGACGGCATTTAGACATTTTCCAGAATGTCTAAATTTAAAGTGAGCATGCTTTCTGCAGATGAAAGTGTTCCTCCTTCTACCGAAGTTTCTCCGAATAATGAACTGCTCTTGATCTACGAGGCACTCTCGCGATTTGAATGTGACTAAGCACAAGCACGGAAGCTCATAAAACGCAAAAGAGAAATGCCATCGCCTTCAAAATGCCAGACTGAGTTATGAGTGTCGTTTGTGGTTACCTTTTTCTTTGAAAATGTACTATTAACGCACTATTCTTTATTGTACTGTACAAGACACATTTGAAGAAATAAGAGGACAGGCAGCATTCATTTATTTATTCATTTCTTTATTCTTTATATTGCACTTTGTTGTAGTTGGGGATTTTAGAATATTTTAAGGCGTATGTGAATTATTTAAAACATTACGATTGTTCACAATGGTATTTTAACATGCAGGGTGAGATATTATTTTAGACTAACTTTGATAAAAAAAAAAGACTAAAAGTGTAAACTGTCTAATTGGAAAAATCTTATTTTTTCAGCTAAAATTCCTTTCCAAAAAGCTTAAATATACATTATATAGCTCTGCAGTTTAGTTTTTAGTGTGTGTGTGTCGATGATTTAAACATTCTTCTCTGATTCACTAGACCTATATGATAGAAATGTGTGTGTGTGTGTGTGTGTGTGTGCGCGTGCGTGTGTGTGTGTTTCTCTTTCACGTTCTACCATAGTGTTTTAATTACACTAAATTTTCAATGTGTTTGCATAATACCATAGTTTGCCCTTATCCGCCATGTTATGCTTTCAGAGTTGTTGTTTAACCCACAGGTCAAGGAGCCAAATCTAACATCTAAATACAGTCTTGGCTCCTCGGTCTCATTGGTGTGGCCATGGGCCTTCTCATTACCACACTTAATTCTCAAAATTAACCAATTATTATTATGAAATTAACAAAGTTCAGTGGTCATAGCTTTGCTTAAAATCAAATTTTTATTCTATCTGGTATTATATTAATTTGTCTCAACTAAAACTAAAATTCTAAAGGCTCTAGACAACTTGCATTTTCAAAATCATACTTCTTTCCTCATTTCTCACCCCCTTCCTCTTCTAACAACAGCTCCATAGATTTAAATTTTATAATTCAAAATCTACAAACCCGGGGGTCACCAAAATTTGCATGAATGTACCCCTCCATCCAATTAACATCCATAATTATTTTCTTATTTTAATTATAATTCTTTCCCTTTTTCCTCCCCCCCCCATTTCTCATCAAAATTTTGCTCCATAGGTTTATCATGGAAAAATTTCTAAATAATACCTTTCAAAAACTACTAGCCCGGGGGCTACCACATTTAGCACCAAGGTAGCCCCCCATTGTCTCAAAAATATCCAATTTTCATAATTAACTAATTTCTATTTTCCCCCTTTCCTTCCCCTCTTTCCTCCAGTTCTTTTAGTCCCATAGACTTAACATGGAGAAAATTTAAAGTATTCCATTTAAAACACTATTAGCCCAGGGTCTACCAAAATTAGTCTCAAGGTAACCCCCATAGTCTCATCAATGTCTAATTATCATATTTAACTAATTCTCTTAGTCCCTTAGACTTAACATGAAAAAAATTTACAACATTTTATTTTATGTTCAGTTAGCCCAGGGGCTACCAAATTTGGAAGAAAGGCAGCCCCCTTTAAAAGTTATTCCCCCCTTCTCAATTCCCATGTTGTTCCTTTGGCATAATATCTCAAGTATTTCATTATGAAATTCTTCTCGTTTCTTCATGTGTCATTGCCGTATCCTCTTTTTAATAATCATAATTAAATATTTTTCTTTCATTTCCATTTAATTATTAAAAAACGCTCTGCATGGCACGAGCGGGGTGGAGGCGTTTGCCCTGGCTCTCTCTTTCTCCATATTAGCAGTTATAAGTTATTTTTTCAATCTTCAGAACTCTTCTAATTTGGATACTCTCGACTTTAATATACAATGCCGCCGAACACAAGGAATTCTAAAGGCCGCACTGAGGTAGATTATGAAGGCCTTCAAAGATACATTAAAAACAAGGTGGCAGAGGACAAGACGGCTGGACTTCATCTTTACGAGGACTGGAATTTTGCTGGTAGTAATAGTCGCAGAGCGCGCCATCTTCAAAAAATAAACAGCAAAACCGAAACCCTCCCTCTAGAAATCATCAAGAATCTTTTTCTTCACCAAATATAGAACAAGAAACTTCTCATCAGACCTCTAATTATAACTCAAATTCTAAAATTCTAAGCAACTCTCCTTTAGTGAATGTTAACTCTCCAGTAAAAGGTTCCACAGAACTCTCCAGCTCAGCGTCACAGAATATTTCCAGCCAGGAAGCTCGAAATATAGCTCTCCCCATAGACACTTCTGCCAATTCTCTTCTTAATTTCACACCAAGAGGTACTTTAACAATAAGTATTCTTTCAGTTTCTAGTGACGTCTTTAACACAAATTTATCCTATTTTGGACTCCCGCATTACTGACATTGATTCCGCGATTTCAGATTGTATCGGTCATGGCAATCTAAAAATTTCAAGTGAGGTTGAAACAACATCTCACATCCATAAAGATAAAATAACTTGTCCACAGATGAAACATCATTCAACATGCAACAAGGTACCTCCTCGCGTATAACATCAAACGCATCACCTTCATCTGATGATTTTAACCGCCATTCTTCATTTCTTAAAGAAAAAATTGCAAAAATCAAAACCATTATCAATTTAAGAGTGGTGACATTGCCGTGTCTACCAGAGCCCTCAAGAAAGGAGGCAATGGAAATAATTAATCAGATGGAAGTTTTTCTGACTCAGCACCATCAACAGTGTCAACGTGAATCACCTCCAAATTGTCATTGTAACCACCGGGACAAAGTTCCACTTCCACCATCAATAAGTTATCATATCGACCAATAGTGAAACCAATACCTTCATCATCGCAGTCAGTTTCTAAGAAACCTGCATTACTTCTCCATCCAGTACATGACTCCTCCATAGAAATATCAGTCATCCTTTCAGAGGCCATTCCTTCTTCGCACTATGACATCCACAACATTAGGCCAATTTCAAACTCAGGCTTCGTAATTACCTTAAACTCCGAAGATGATAAAATAAAATTAAGCACAGCAATTCAGAAAATTCCAGACATCTCATCAAAAGTTACAATAAAAAATCCGGGTAAAAGACACCCCAGTATGATTTTCTATAACGTACCATCAAATATCTCAGATGAAGAAATTCAATCTCATCTTCAAGCGTTCCAAATTAACCAGTGTCCACTAAAATTGAGATTCCAATTTAAAGGTCGTCTCACTAATACGAGTAATTTGGTTTTTGAGACATCTGTAGCAGAATTCCATAAATTAAATAACATCAAAAAAGTCCCCATCAAATGGAAAATGTATAATCTTAGTGAATTTCACCACCTCTGTGTTGTGTGTGTGTGTCTGTGTTGTGTGTGTCTGTGTTGTGTGTTATAAAGTGAACTATTCTTTAATATATGCAAGAATAACTACAACAAATAACTGTGTTTAAAAGTTTTTCCATGGGAAAGAAAGTAAGAAAACAATTAAAATTCAATCTTATTTTGAGAATGCGAAATACTTTTTCCTTTCGAATATTATGATGTAAGCACATAATGTAGTCTAAAATTTAATTTCAGATAACTTCCGATAAGTCTTTTCCATTCTACAATCCATGCATTTAAATGGAGTGCAAATTAAAGAGAACACCTGTGAAGGAAGAAACTGCATTTCACACTTACAGTAAATCCGCTTCGCTCAACACAGGAGATCAACATGATCTTGAGAACATTAAAGGACAAAGTATTAGTCCAATAAAATCTCTCTTAGGTGTTTTATACTCCAATTTCTCTTTTTGATAGATCTTTTGTTCTTGGAATGCATTTATCTTCAGCCTAGGTGACAGAAACAGCAAATACTCTGGGGCTTACAAGGCATTCAGTCTATATGAATACCGGAAATAGCGCGCCGCGCCACCAGGTGACACTCTTGGACCTAGAGAGTTTCAACAAGATCTTCCATGAAAAAGGTGTGATTTCAAAACACAATGTCAAGGAGACAGAACGCCGCCCCGTGTCCCCGTACCTGAAGCCATTACGGCAACCGAACCAGTTGAATTGACATGGGATGTCAAGGAGACATATGGAAGACTGTATTTCGTTGTTTTAAGTGTATATTTTCATGTCATTTTTTGTAGAAGTGTTATAATTCTTAAACATGAATCTGTCGAAGGCATCTGGAATTTTCTCTCATGTATACCAGATGTATTTTTATAAATGTGCAAATTGTTCTGTATTTTAATACAATCCGCAGAAATTTATTTAAAATTTTGCCTATTTCTTCTGTTTTTATAATTTTTCGTCAAAATATCAACATAAGTTTATCACCTTGTTTTTTCTTTTAGGAAAATGAGTAGGTACCAAATATGCTTCGTTCATTTAAACTTGAAATAAATGCGAAAGAAAAAGAAAATTTAATATTTTTTTCTGCATTACATTAGTAAACTAACATTCATTCAAAGTAGGAAAAATATAGCTTTCCTTTGAAAGCGTTTTACAAAAATGCGTACAGTAATTTTCATCTCTTACTAATAACACAAATTAGAATATTTAAAGGGTAATACTAGGAAAAATATATAATTTATATATTTTTTTTTATAAAGAAGTGCATGAAATATGCATATCAAGGAATGTTTCAAAGCAGTGAAACACGTTATTAAATGCGAGATTCATCCTTAGGTCGGTCTAGGTCTGTGCAATTTGAAAAATGGAGACAGCTGAATGCTTTCAGATATTTGCATAAAAGAAAGACCAAAGTATACATTCATCCTACGTGATCTGTTTGTAGAAGGCGTAAAGGAAGTCCTAGATTCTGAAAAAAGAAAGTGGAAGCATCTGTCTGCTATTTCAATATTTAAATCACGAGGTGTGCGTGGAGTTGTGTGTGAAATCGAATACCTCATTTAAGAATCCGGAAATCAAAGTTTACGGTTGCAGCTTTGTATTTTTCTGATAGATTTATTCCGGGGTGTAAAAGAATCGCTGATGGAACAAGAGTCAACCACTTTGAAAGTATTGGCTTCTGAAAGAACGCTTGGAGAAAAATGATGAAAAGCATCTGGGAGTGAAATGGAACAGGTTTTTCGAATCATTGAGCATCCACAGAAAGTTTTGCTACCACTGAACGTTTATAGTCTATTTTGAGTTTTTATCTATCACTGTAAAAAATTTTGGTGTGACACAACACCAAAAATGGTGGCAACTACTTTACACCAAAAGTGGTGCAGTAAAACACCAACCATTATTTTTGGTGTAGTGAAACACCAAAGATAATTTTTGGTGTAATCAAACACCAGGGATAATTCTTGGTGTAACCAAACACCAGGAATGTTCCTTTACACTACTTTTGGTGTAAAGTAGTTGCCACCATTTTTGGAGTTCAGTAACACTAAAACACAGGGCCTATGTAATACATAAAATATTTTATATCCTGACACGAAACACCATCAAAAGTAAGAAAAATCCGCTGGTTATTCAAGTATACTAGAAAATAAATACCTTACCTATAAGACATATATGAATATTATATAAAATATAGTTATACATGAAAGTTGTCAAAATAACACAAAAACAATAATATGCTTAAGGCATATAAATACATGTGGGTGTGTGTATATTAAACAAATTTTATTACAAAATCTGAAAAAAAAATCCTTAATTTTCAGTATAGCTCCGAGAAGTTCTAAACTGAAATCATTAAAAAATTATTTAAAATAATCCAAATAAAACTTTGAATCACAGGAGTTAAAATAAATATTCTGACACGAGAACACACTATTCCGTTGTAACTCAAAGACTGTGCCAATTATATTAAAACAGCAAACTGATAAGAATAAAATAAAATCATCTGTCTTATTATCGTCTGCGTGTTTCAGGTGGGAGAAAAATATGTAAAGTATTTAAATCCATAAGAAACAAAATATCGAATATTAATAAATGAGGTATCAAAATAGGCTAAAATGGTAATAGGAAATTATAAATACATTAATTACTAGAAGTAAATTTAAATTATTTGAATAGCAAGAAGTTCTAACCAAATTCCTTTTAAAAACCTGAAACTAAACTTTTAATTAATATAAACTAAATAATCAAATTATAAAATTAAAAATTTACCTTTATACCATATATATGTAAATGTTATAAAGAAATTTGAATGCTAAAATGTATGATAAGATGTTTTCTAATAAAAATTATTTTCATCAATCAGAAATCAGGCACTTAAAACTTCTTGGTACACATAATTGAATTTCAACAGTTTCATGAGCCCTAACTTCATTCCAACAAACTTCTAAATATCCACACTTATCAATGAATTGTTGCTCAGAAAAGCCTCGCCACATGCATGCACACTCTCTGCAATAATTATTTAGCAAAAAAAGATATAACTTTTCCCACTGAGTAGCTATTTATATGTTAAACCTCAGAAATTTGAGTTTTCGAAAGATGAGTTAACCCATTTCACCAACTTTTTGCTTAAAAAGTACACTTTCAAGTGACAAATGGCTTTA
>BGPR01001223.1:214845-224859 GCA_013235015.1 Araneus ventricosus | reverse complement strand
TTTCTCCAACTTTTTACTTAAAAAGTACACTTTCAAGTGACAAATGGCTTTAAATATGTTCAGATTCACTATTCAAAATTATAACCCATAATACTTATTTACTTTTACCTTTATAAAATTGACAAAATAGCCTGTTTTCAAATATTTTAAAAAATTCTAAAATTCTTGCTTTTGACACCAAAATTTTAAATATGCTTTTTTCACAGAAATAATGATCAGCCACATGTATACACGTCAAAATAAAATTGGTTCGTAATTTAAATGCACAGAGAATATTAATCAGGGCGAATTCGAACTAGGCTTAGTAAAGAAAATTTCAGAAGCATATACGAATTAAATGTAATATTCTTAAATACAAATGACACACATATAAATAAAGTTATATTTATCTTATGAAAACTCAATTATCTTTATTACACAACCTTTTCTAACGTTTCTGTGTAACGGCAGCAACCAACGGAAATGCAAAGTTGTTTACAAATAACCTATCATTGCCATCGGAGACTTTCCAAACGTACGCCAAAACTGGTGTTACCACAGGTGAAAATAATTCACGAATAGTGTCAGGTGCGTGTGAGCAGGGTGTAAGGATTCACCAGTATTGGTGTTGAATGCAAACAACACCACTTAAAGTGTATAAGAACGCTTGATTTGGTGTTAACTTTAAATAAAGTGTTTGTTCACGCAGTTTTTAAGGTTTTTCAACACCAAATTTGGTGCGACATTACTCCACAGTTTTTACAGAGATGTAGTCAAGAGAGTAAATAATTTTTATATGCGTATGCGCGAAACTTAGCGTAATTTTTCTGTCATAACTTCAAGGACAGATATTTAGGACAACTTGTATAAAAATATCAGTTTAATACAGTTAATATTCAGAAAGATATCTTCATTTTGGCCAGCGCTGTATTATTCTGAATGTCATCTACTGCCTCCAAATGGCGTTTGCGCACCTGTGTTCCTGTGAGATTTTTGATGCTTCTCTTACGCCTGACCTTCCCTTAGAGTTTCGCCATTTTTATTTCTTTTTTAACACCCTGTATGTATTCTTTTTGTCCTTTTTTCCACTATTTTATTTTCAATTATATTTTTTATACTGTATTCCTTCCTTTTGTTATGGATGCATTTGTAATTCCTTCCTTTTGTTTTGGATGCATTTATAATTCCTTCCTTTTGTTATGGATGCATTTGTAATTCCTTCCTTTTGTTATGGATGCATTTGTAATTCCTTCCTTTTGTTATAGATGCGTTTGTAATTCCTTCCTTTTGTCATGTATGCATTTGTAATTCCTTCCTTTTTTCGTGTATGTATTTGTAATTCCTTCCTTTTGTTATGGATGCATTTGTAATTCCTTCCTTTTATTATGGCATCCTTTTTAATCCAATTCGAATCCTTCATATCATTTGCTTTTTCCACTCCTTGCCCATCCATCTGATCAGGGATCTCAATGAATGTTTTAGGCATAGGGACATAGAGGGTGTTCTTTTCTGTATAATCAAGAGACTTTTTAGGAATGTATGCTCGTATTTGTTGTTAATCATGATACTGATTTAAATTATTCATTACATTATGAATAATTGTCTTTGCATGTTAGGAATGAGCAAATTTAATGCATTGTATGCCATTACTTGTACTAGTTTAGTTATAAGAATGATTCGTAACTTTACAAATAATCACAGCTTTAATTCTTATGTTTATTCATTAAATAAAAGGATAATAATTCATGCGTATTACGAAGAAAGTTATATCACTCTTATTAGTAATTATTTGTTTAAGAATAGTTACATGCTACCAAAGGAATATACAATGTTTTTCTCATTTCCAAGAATCAATACTATTAAAAAAAGACAATCATTGTGTTGGTATAAAATCAAATAAATTTATGATTATCCTAGTATATTAGAATGGCATGAGAAAATGTACCAGGCTGTATAAAAGCATATATTTGCACAGTGTTAAAAATTCTTTAAGACTCATCTTAATTGAAATGATCTCGTAAAAATCTTATAGTGATATTAATACCGTTGAAGTGTCAAAAAACAGTTGTAACACCAAATATAAAAAAAAAATAAAATAATATTTTTAGGATTTGTTCTTAAGAAATCCTTATTCAGGCAAATACTTTAATCATAAATCATTTTTTTATAATACCAAATATAAAAAAATAAAATAATATTTTTAGGATATGTTTTTAAGAAAACCTTATTCAGACAAATATTTTAAAGATAAATCTTTTCTATAATGAACCTAAATGAGTATTTAAAATAACTAAAAAGATATACAAATGAATTAAATTTGCTGATGAAGAAAATTAATAATGATGCACGCTAAATTGAGACGTAATATGCAGGTTGATTCGGAATTGTTCAAATTTGCAAAAGTTCAAATATGTTGGGGAAATAAGCAGTAATAAAAGAATGTGGAAAGGTATAACTGCAAATGTACGCCTGACGAAGTAAATGGCGCCTTGTTGTTCACACACAAAGCTGATTGACTGCTGCAGCCCTTCGTCATTCGATAAGTTGATTTCACAGGAGTAACATGAATCGTTATACATTTCAAGAATTATACATCTAACATGCAGCTGGGGAAAGCAGTTGAGCAGCTACGCGATCGCTAAGAAAAACCATACCCCAAATACTGAATACCGCAGCATCAAACGTAAGCACCAGATTTATTTCCCATCGATTTCTTTTCTTCGGAGTAGGGGCATAAAAACCCTCGTGAATGAGACAGCTTTTGGAGAGTTTCCTATTAGCTTTTTCTAGTATTCTATTAGCAGAAGATATTGCACGATATCTCTAAGATACCGTTCAATATTCCTTATATGTCGCGCAATATCGTGAAGAAATCGTATCAATATGTAAACCGTCTTGTACTAATAGGAAATTTTCCCAAGTCTTTGCAATGACGCTGTCAGTCCTATGTTCCAGAAAATGATCACATCTTTCAGCTTCTACTGTAACCGAGGAATAATTATGAAGACATAAATATTATTTGAGTTAACAGCTACTTGAAATGTTTCCTTTCCATCACATTCAGGGCATATTTCGCCATTCTAATTGACCCTTTGCTACCATACTTTCCTATGAAAAATCGTGTTCCTTCATTATTCCCTGCCTTCTAAAAATATCTGAATGATTAGTTCTGATTAACCTATATATTTTATGTCTGTTGTTTCACAAAAAACATATATTTGTTTTGTTGACACAAAACATATATTTGTCTTTCTTTTATCATTTATTATACGTTCTTCCCAAACCAGCTTTAGTGACGATGCGGATAGAAAGAATATATTACATACGTATGTATCGATTTAAATTTTTAATCTTCTTTAAATTAAATATTTTTAACGCCATTTAATTTTTTTATTATAAACGAACTACCTCTATTTCTACCTTAGATAATATCGCTTCAACTTTAGCTTACAAAGTCACGAGATATTATGGACATCCCAGTTTTCTCAGCAGTATGAAAAGGTCTGACAGGCGCTATAATTCTCTTTTTTACTATATAACTCCTTCCTGGAAAGACGTGCCGATTCGCGCGTAAACTCTTCACCCTTGGTCATAGATTTATTTTAATTATGATTACGTTATCTGTTTTATGTAACTGCATCACCACATTTAAGTTAGATGAATAACCAGAAAACCTGGACCACCCAGCCTTGCTGTAGCATCCGGGTAATACTAAATGACAGTCGCTGCAATGGCTCGAGTATTGAGCCAGGAATCTTAGTAGCCAATCACATGGCCACGGACCAACCCCTCCCGAAGAAGGTGCGTGCTATCACTGGTGGAGGGACCCACTGCCCCCCCCCCCATTATTGTACCCACGACCAGGATCGAGAACCCGCTTACTTATACGGCGAGTTCTCATATCCACATATTTGTGGTGCTCCCAGGGACTAAATCAGTTAAATAAGAAACAAGGAACATCACCCTGCCCTGCCGTAGCGTCCGGGTAACACATGAAAGACCGGCCCTCGCGACAGCATTGTCAGGCACTGAAGTTCCTGCATTATAGACCCCATTACTAGCGGCTCATGCAAAAAACCCCGTTTTACCGAGATATGACTTGTCTTCGGAGATGGGCCCAAACAGCCATGCCACCATTAATGTACCATCGGGTTGGCGAGAGTCGGCCTACTTATACGGCAGCCTCTCATCCGTGAACCTCGTGTTTTGGAGGTGTTCCGTGTTCAAGGAGTTTACCGATTACAAACAGAATTCTGAAGTCTTCACGCCTAATACTAATGTGAGAATTGAGGTTGCGTAATGCTGTTCCACTGTTTTGAACTTGCATTAACTTGAGAACCAGAAAATGTCATCCAACTTTTGTACCCACCGGAACCTTAAGGAAATAAAACTGGGTAGACCAAAGGATCATGAAATAAACTGGTAACGAGTAATATCTTCATATCGCCAGTATCACTGCTGAAGTCATCTGCCCATTAGTTGAGTTGAAAAGGGCTCCCATTTGGTCAACTGTTGGAAGGTTTCATCTTCTGACAGCTCCACCGCTACCATCAATTAATACAGGATTCATTTTATTTTAATATTCCTTGGTTTATTCGGTGTGAAAATTTGCAAGTTTCGTGAATATAAGGAGTCTGGTTAGGTGGTTTTGTCTGTTAAACGACAATATATTAAGCCTGAATTATCTAAGAAATCATGATAGTTGCCAAAAGTCATAATTTGACACTTTTATTAATGTCGAACTTCAGAATATTTTTTCCAACACAGTTCAGATTAGAATGATAAGAAATAAACTTTTCATTTTCCTTAAAGGAATACATGAAATATGCAAACTACTAATTTCTGCAACACAACACAAAATACTTGGCTTGGGTATTACCACACTTCTAGTTTGCTTCTATTTAAATAGAGACGAGTGAATGCTTTAAGATGTGCGATCTTTGCATCGCAAAAAGGTCAAAGTAAACATTCCGTCTACGTGATTTGTTTGCATAAAGAGTAAAAGGGTTTTGAGATTCAGAAAAGAAAAAGCCAGAAGACGCATCTGTCTGGTATTTCAATATTTAAATCACGAGGCGAGTATGAAGTGCCGCGTGAAACGGAAAATCTCATTTAACAACTCGAAAGAGTCAAGGTTTACATTTGCAACTCTGTATTCTTCTGCTTGTTTCATTCAGTGGAATGAAAGAATCTTTGATGGAAACAAGAGCCAACAATTTTAAAAGAATTGAAGGAAAACGGCAGAAACAATACTTGGTTAGAACAATTTTCTGGGGCGAGCGTTTATTCGTAGCAGGACACGTATGTTTTGGATAAACCCTAAGGCGGTTATTGACTTAGCCCTTTCCGGACAGGTGGCTTTTTAGAACACTCAGATAAGTTTGGCGCACTTTATGCTCCATACCTTTATTTCAACTCTATGCTTATTTAATTATGCATAACTTTATTTTTTATGGTATAATAAGCTTAGAGGTTGAATGGATGGATGATACAAAAATTTGTGTTCGAGTTTGAGTCATTATATTCTTTGTGAACTGGGTTGTCCTCCACGTCAGTCTCATAATCAGATTATTGGTCACTGTAGTCAGTCACTTCTCTGTCGAGGTATTAGATTCGTCCCCATCTGGTATTTTCTTGCTTAACCCTCTGCCTGCATATCGCGCGATTTCCGCGGGTTGGAAGTTCGTTTGTTTTTTGCTGCATCCTGCGATTTTCGAAAGCTAAAGTGTTTAACACTTTTTAAACGCTCAATCATATACTAATAAAGCCCTGCATGTATATAACAATTACCTCATCGGGGGGACACCGTGAGTTGGCGGAGGAGAGGCTGCCGTATAAATAATCAGGCTCTCGTCAACCCGATGGCACAATATGGTGGTGTGGCTCTTTGGGCCCACTTCCGAAGAAGGGTCGTACCCCTGTAAAACGGGGGTTGCTGCATGAGCCGCTCGTAATGGGGGCTATTATGCAGCAACCACAGTGCCCGACTTTCTGTTGCGGCGGCCGGTCTTTCAGTTGTTTACCCGGATGCTTAGGCAGGGCGGGGTGATGCTCTTTGGTCTATATAACAATTAGGTTTGCTCAACGGTATTTGAACATGCTTTAAAATGTAGCATTTAAATAGTAATTCAAAAACAATTATGCAGTCAGTCTTTCAAAACAGCTGAATATTGCTCTGTAAGTATAATTTCCCGCCGTTTCGTGATATCCAGATTGGGTTATGGAGAGCGTTTATACTTTTAAGCGTGATCAAACCGAACTGACTGAATCATTATCAGTGGAAACTATCGGGCAAGTAGGAGGAATGTTATTACGAGGTTAGACGGGTAGCAAGCTCTCCTCCTTCGAGAATTTTTATTCAACACATGGTACTTACCCACTGGCGCACTCTATACGCCGTACCTGTCCGCAAAGGGTTAAAGAACAATTAATGCTTCTAAACGCAATATCTTAAAATGCTCTCATTCTCTATATACGAATCGTTTGATTTTAAACCAAATTTTAAGAGGAGAACTCCTCTTCTAATAACATAAGGAAACTTTGATGCTTTACTACATTTTATCTTTGAATGGCAGAAGTTCTCTTTTTTACACCAAATGATGCATCTACCTTCATCATATTAAAAGCAAAGAAGTAATAATAATTTGGGACATGACTGCAGAAGTCCCCTTTTGAAAACAAGTTATCATATGCTGAAAACGGGCATTTCTGCCTTTCACTTTCTCGTGTATTAAATACAGAAAGAGAAAATATGGTTATCGTCCAAAAATTAGACCTCAAGAGTTTCATAAATCTCTGCTTATCAGACCTCCCTAAACAGGAAAATATCATTTTTGAAATTAGGATATGTGAATTCGATAAATCAAAAAATAGAAGAAGCTAGATAAATGAAATTTAGAATGTGATCTCTACATTAAAACTGTATCAAATTTTGAATGCAATTCATCAAAAGGGAATAACGTGCTAACGGGGATACGATCATTCGAAAATGAATCGAGCAGGATGGACAAAATTCGGCATTTAGATTTGTCACTAAAATTAACCCTCTGACTGCGTATCCCGCGATTTCCGCGAGTTGTAAGCAAGTCTATTTTCTGCTGCATCCTTCGATTTTCGCAGGCTAATGTGTTTACCTAGTACTTTTACAGATTTGCATCATATTATACTAATAAAGCTTTGCATATAAATAACAACTATCGTAAACGTTGCATCTAAATAGTGATTTTAAAAAATTACGCAGTCAGAGGGTTAAATAACTGTACCAACTTTTGGATCAAATATGTCAAAGGTTTGAAAGTCTCTCAGTCTGTCTATTACATGCTTAAGTGGAGACGATAACTCAAAAAACGCATCCAATCGGAGGAATGCATTTCGGCATATTAACTTAATACCAAAATTGCAGATTTGTCTTAAATTTTATATCAAATCTGGCAGACCGTCTTTCTGAATTTCTGTCTCTGTGCATGTGAACACGATACCTCATAGACTCATCCAACTAGATAAGTGAAATTTAGTATGTAGTTTTGGCACCCAAATCATCGATGCATATCTATTTCTGGACCGAAATGTACCACGGTAAGAAGACCATTATACATACAATAAAACTTCGACTAACCGTCACTCGTTTATCCGTCATCGTCTAAAATATAATCCGCCATTTCTGTTACATTACTATTCTTATATTGAAGTTTATATTGATCGTTTTGCAAAATTAAATAATATATGTATGTATTATTCACTTTTAAAGGATTTTATTTTCGTTTTAGTCAGACAGCAATGAAATCACGTTACTGTACATATGTATTAAGATCTTTCTGTTATTCGTTTATTCGGTTATCCGTCACAGCATTGGTCCGGACGGTAATGGTTAATCGAAGTTTTACAGTATTCGATTCTCTTCTCAATACTGCGAAGCTCAACACAAAAAGAATCGATAAGAGAACATTCACCTAAATGTACCTATACTCTAACATCGCATCTGGAATCTGAAAATGTCTTACCCTAGACGAGAGATTCTATCTCCAAGCGGCAGAAGCTCTTTCTTCCACTAAAGACACCAAAATAATTTTAACGCGATTTTTTAAATTTTTAAATTTAAGGGTATTTCAATTATACAGGGTGATTATAAAACCTTGTGGCAAAGTTTAAGGGTATACTGTCAAACCCCGTAAACACGAAATCGGCGGGACCACAAAAATGTTTCGTGTTAACCGTTAAAATACTGGCGCCATAACCAAGAATAGCAATTACCAAGCTATTAAATAAAAGAAAATATTACAGTTTTCAGAAATCTGAAAAGAATAAAAGTTTTAAGTTTAGAGAAGAAATAAGCATAATTTATGTAATATATCAAATAATAAATTTATTTTCTTGTTACTCAAGGTTTGAAAATGTCAGTTGTTGATTTTCGTCTCAATATTTTAAGATGTAATTTTTTCAGAAAGGCATCCACCTTTTCTAAATTATCCAATGCATTCTGCATCCTGTTCTATAAGAAAACGATACACTGTTTTTATTGCAATTGCCTCTTCGTTTAGAGTCGCTCCGAAAAAGTCCTCTTCTCTTCTTTCCCTTCCCGTTCCCAGCATTTCCGAACTAAGAAACAAAAGGGTGGGAAGGGTAGAAATGTGATTCTTGCGAGAAAGAAACTCTTGCTTTATCCACCGTGATCAATTTTCCATTCACAACGACGAATGCAGGGCTGCCGAAAGCCAGGCCATGCCACGAGGCAAAGTACTCCACAGACACCTAACATTTCCTCAATAAAATCCCTCCCCGGCCTTGTCACCAGCCCTCGTGTGCCTCCTGCCCCCTCTTTCGGGAGACCTGAATGAATGGGAAATCAAAGAAGTTTCAAAACACAGACTCGACTCTGACAGCTTTTGTAAAAGAACAGATTTTGACTTTCAAAGAATATTTTCTTTTCGTCTTAAGCATTATTTCACCTTTTTGCGTTTTCGTGTTAAAGGAATGAATTAACACTACTCCCCATACTTGATCGACGGGGTTCAATATTTAATTCGTGTTAAGGGAAATTTCGTGATAAGCGATTTCGTGTTAACGGGATTTGACTGTACCAAGTATACAGAAACGAGTCCTTTCTACAATAGTACACGGTTTTGCAAACGAAAAGTCGGGCCGATTGCCACGAGGCTCTTCGCCAGTAAATTTAGTAAAAGAAATGGATCACCAGACAAAGTACGCAACACAGGACTGTTGGAATACATATTCATAATAGTGCAACAACATGGGTGTATGAATAACAACATACGAAGAGAATATAGCTTGGGATGGCAAATCCTTTGAGCACTTACTTTAAGAACTGCAAAATGAACTAGTAACAAATGAATGGTGGAATTCAAAAAACTGAACTTGTTGAATAAACTAGTCATCGCAGCACCATACCAATTTTGATTTCCCTGTAATATTCAAATCGCGATAAGAACCTAACTTTCATTTATTTAATATTTTCTATCTTATTCCTTGCTTCGATTCTGAATCAATATACAGTACAACCCCGCTAATCCGAATCCCTGTAATCCGAAATTCCGGTTAATCCGAACCAATTTTATTTTCGAAAATTATATATAATTGAAAGAATTAAATGAAAATGACGTGTCAGGGAGAAGCTTGTTCGTAGGAAAATGAGCTAGCAGGAAGTGGATGATTCATTTCTCGGTAAATTAGGAGTTGAAACGGTAGAGATTTCACGTGGAGGAAGAAAGAAAAAAAATCTATTCTTTAGCCTCCGCCGTCATGGTTCACTAGTTTCACCGAATGAATCTCTTCTTGAGTTCGCCGTAAGATAAAGTCACTTCATACAGGGGCACATCCATTATTCTAATAAAAAGGAGAGACATATTCTCTTTCTATTGCTTTTGAAAAAAAGAATTCAAGAGATAGCAGTACTGAGCAATTATAACTTACATTTTTTAAGCACGCATCTTTTTTCTATTTTATTGGAAATTCGGGTAATCCGAACAGGCACCGGCTCCAATTAGTTCGGATTAGCAGGATTCTACTGTATTTCAAAAT
>BGPR01001223.1:173999-210349 GCA_013235015.1 Araneus ventricosus | reverse complement strand
AGGAGAACTAATAGCGCCAGAATCTAGGTACCTGGTTTTACTCCACTCTCTAATTAAGAATCTGTCCTCTAGGAAGGAGAACTAATAGCGCCATAATGAAGATACTACTTCCTACTGCCTACTCTCTTCTCTAGTTTATTTCCTAAAAAAATTAGAAATATCAGAAAAACATGAAAATATGTAGGATTCTTACTGAAATCCTAAACATTCTATATAATGTCAGTGTTGTTTAAAAACAATATCACTCGAAACATTTCTGAAAGAAATCACGAGGCCTTATATTACTAGAGTTGCTGTGAACAGTAGACCTCGCGTCAAAAAAACGCCTTAAGATCTGCTCTTCATCGCTGTATTTAAAGGTTTAGCCTTTTTATCGAAAGTCAATTATTTGCAGTCTCTGCTTTATCAGTAATCACAAGACTAGAATTAAATGTCTGCGTTTATCAGTAATTAACAAAATTGTAATTCAAAGTCATTTGCTATTATCGACATGTTTGGAGGCATTATGAATGGAGTTCCAAAATGATATCTAAAATTAAAACTTGTGAGAAATACGCAGAAAAACGATATACGCAGAATAATGATGATCTTTTTCAAGCTTTTATAGCATGAACTGTTTAGCTAGTATCGTTGACAAGGCATACTTATAAGAAAAGAGAAAAGACAAGATTAGATGGAAATAAACAAGAAAAAGTACAGTACGGAACGATAATCTAATCTTTTCTCGATTGTTAATTATTTACACAAGTCTCAGCTTTTATTAGTACTATTAACAAAATTACAATTTAATGTCTCGTCATCACCAAAATGACTGAAATGCTTTAATGATGCCAATTCAACCATTCGCCATTCGCCATTGACTCGCCAAACACTGAAACCATTAAAACGACCAACATCTTGAGACGGTGTCAAAAATAAATTTTTTTACACATGCGTCGGTTTCACTGACTTTGAGAAACATTCAATTAATTACAATTTAATGTCTCGTCATCACCAAAATGACTGGAATGGTTTAATGATGCCACACTCGCCATTGACTCGCCAAACACTGAAACCATTAAAACGACCAACATGTTGAGACGGTGTCAAAAAGAAATTTTTTTACACATGAGTCGGTTTCACTGACTTTGAGAAACATTCAATTAATTACAATTTAATGTCTCGTCATCACCAAAATGACTGGAATGCTTTAATGATGCCACACTCGCCATTGACTCGCCAAACACTGAAACCATTAAAACGACTAACATTTTGAGACGGTGTCAAAAAGAAATTTTTTTACACGTGCATCGGTTTCACTGACTTCGAGAAACATTCATGCCAAATTCTAAAAAAATCATCAACCCATTTGGTAACAAACATATTTACAGACAACCCCACAAGAAAATATTTACAGACAAACAGACGAAATACAGAATGGCCGAGTTGAAACAGGACTACTATATTATATTAGAATGGAGATTCAGGTAATAAAACATATTCAGAGAATGACAATTTTCATTTTGAAATGTCAGAAATCGCTTTTTTATTACCAATCCATACTCACCTAATAAAATAAATTGAATTCGTAAGCATTTTATGCATGGGTTTTCACTTCTGGAATGAAAAGTTTCTCAAATATCAAATAAAAATAAAATTCTGGAGAATTATAACCAGGTTCTCACTCTCCTTTATTGATATTTATTTATCTAAGCTCGTTGTCCATTTAAAAGTGAAAAGAAAATTGTTATGATCAAAACATGAAATTCACTTTGAATTTATCACCTAGAGAAAAACCGATTGAATGCATATAGTACAAAATATATTCTTTGATAAAAACCTTTTTACAAAAGAGAAGTTTCTACACTAACAAGATTAGAATTTAGTGTAGCGGCAAAATCTCAGCTGGCGCCCATTATTTTCGGGATATAAAATAAACTCAGTAGCACAGCTGAGAAGTGCAGACTTGTTTTCCTAATGATTTACATCACTCATGCATACACTTAAAGCAAATCCCTGAAACTTATGATGCTTGTTTCTGTTTTTCTCTGATAGGGATTTCATGTGATGCATCTGGATTTCTCAGAAACAAAATTATGCTTTTCCTTTGTAATGCATATAGATGTACTATTCTAAATGACATCTGTTTGTTTTATTTGTTCGATAAAATGTTATTTAAAGTAATATTTCCCAAAGATTTGAGCGATATTTTTCTTCAGCGATAAGGAAGCAATGCTATTGAGCTTATTTTATAAATGATATCTAAAACAGCTCTATTTAAAAAATTCCATTGTTTAAAATTTAATCCCTTTTCTAAAAATGCTGTTTGAATCTTATTTCAAGACTTGGATATGGTTTACATATATATGTACTTTATAACAGTTTAATATCGCTGAATTTCTAATAAATGAAAATCGAGATTTCGTAAGGAACATAGACGCATAGAATAACCGCAAATATTATTCCCACGATGCTTCACATAATATGTTTTATCTAAAGTAAGCTTTCGATAAAAATGGAAAATTACCGAATTGAAATTTTATGCTTAAATGCCATATTTTTAAATTGTATCTTAAACTTCAGTAACATCCATCTTACTTTTTCAATTAAAAATATTATTTACGTCTTTTTTTAAAATGAGATTACATTATGAAGATTTATTGATGTTTCAATCTTGGCCTGGTTGTAAACAGATAACGTTTCTCGTATTTCACTCCATAACCAATTCGAATGATTTTTTATTTGATTTTGTAACAAAGAGTATGGTTCTCAGCTAAATCGTGCCGTCTAAAAGTTAATTTGTTCATCAGCTTAACTTAAATGCCTTCCAAAAGTTTTCGCAAATACATATAAATTAAGTGAAAATGGAAGGGAGTGAAAATAAATATTAATTTTAGGTTTAATTGGAAATATTATGAAGTGTGGTACGAGGGGTTTCATTCTATTTAAAACCAGCTAATTCAACTTTATTTATGCCAAATTATTAATCCCAATCCAGACCCAGATCTTAATCCAGACTTTAAATGACCATCCAAACCCGAATCTTAAGTGCGCGGGCCTAGGTTTCTTGACCAATATATTTCCAGAATTAAAAATCACGAAATGTTATTTAAATATCAGTAAATATTACTACCTCTGTCCCATACTAATAGTATCAAGTGAATATTTAAACGAGGATTATTGGCGAATGCAGCTCTAAGTTATGTTGTAGCGCAAAATTGCGAAGCCTTCAATCAAAATCAATGTTTCATGATATCAGTCATTTGTTTCGACACATCTTTCAATTTTTAGGTTAACCTAATTATTACGAACTATAACTATTTTTCTAATTACATCCGCTGATCGAAATCAATTGTTTTATTTCATTTGAATATCAACCCATTGTAAAAGTAAGATGAAAAAAAGTGTTTTCAAGCAAAGATCGAGTTGCGATTATACTACAACGCTACACATCAGTGTACAGTATCAGTATCAGTGTAGTACTACAGTCACTACAAAATCAAGCCTCGCCCAATAATACTGATGAACTGATAGAAGCAGAAACAATCTGAACAGACAAAATAAAAATTAGGAGTAATTTTTTTGATTTATTGTTTAATTGAATCTCTTTTTTTTTGATAATAATTTTTGCGTTCTATATTTATTTTCTTTTGCTACTATTATTATGGAGCAAATTAAATTCATCAACTGCTACCATTATTATGGGGCAAATTAAATTCATCAACTGCTACTATTAATATGGGGCAAATTAAATTCATCAACTGCTACTATTATTACGGGGCAAATTAAATTCATCAACCGCTACCATTATTATGGGACAAAGGTAATAGTAAATATTGTTGTAAAATAGCAACCGTATTTCTTAGTTTATATGATAAACATTTTATACGGAATTTAGACAAGTATCCTTCTGTAATAAACCAATGACAACACAAGCTGATAGTAAGTATAAAGTGATGAGAGACTTTATCACCTGTGAATATTCTAATGAGAATTTCTACGCGCTTCAAATCTACAGAAAAAAGCTCCATAAATTAAAACAAATTTCCTTTTTCTTCAGAACGAAGATTCATTTTGATTACACAAAGTATTTGTTCTAAGTATCAGTTATGTATATTTGAAAGATACTTTGCTACCTGATGCATAAATTATCAGGAAAATTTAGCTGGCATAATAAGCACCGAGTATTTTCCCCCGTGCTTCAAAAGATTCATTCAGTTATCCCTTTGACTACTAATAGGACATACTTATCTTAAAATCCTTATTTTAAGATAAGGACGTCGTATCCGTATTTTAAAATTGCTACCGGGTGAAAAATACTTTGAAACTCATTGTAATGTGTCCCAGTTGTAGAACAAAAGTAATTGTGCACATTTCATCGTTAGTCACCTAGATGGGACATACTATTTTTCTTCAAAACCCATTGTTTACTGAACATTTTTCTTCTGTGCAAGATTGTTCGTTAGTTTTGGTCTATTGGTAAAATATATACGTATTTTTTGCAATAATATTGTTGAAATATTGTAAATATATAAATAAGTTTCCGCAATAACTAATAATAATCATGTTTCATACATAAAAATGTAACTTTTTTTTGGTTATGGGAGTACTATATCCTAGGCTTTTGTTTACAATCAACTGGGAGAAAAAATTTCAAACAGTCAGGTTGGCATATTTGGAGCCTATTTTCTTCATTAGCATAGAAATTTTTTAAAAAAATGGTAATCAAAGGTTTAAAATAATGAATTGTGTATTTGGCCAGTTATCAGCGCTCAAACTACGCAAGATAAGAATTCTTTACAGCTGGCATTCAAATAACATTTTCTATTATACATAAAAGGAGAATCAAAGAATTAATTGCAAAATTTCAAGATACATACTCGATTAATAAGCAAGATTTACTTCAGCAGTTTCATCGAAACAGATGTTGATTGATTGTATTATCTGCACACGACTAATCTACAAACGGAAACACACTTCTGCAATTAATATAATATAAATAATAATTATAAAAATATTTAATAATTATCATATAAAATTTATTAACAAATCATTATTAAATAATAAGGATTAAATATTTAAAATGCCATCGTCGTTTCTCAAAGATTTTCCTTTGTTTTATATGCATGGGGAAAGCATGTATATTTATTTTACATTCGAAAAAAATATTCATTTGGTGTAATTTAAAATAGCTGGCATTGAGCAAAATATACTAGGTGCCATTAAAATTTATACTAATCCATTATTCAATGAAATGGGAATTCAAAAAAAAGTTATTATAAGACTAAAAGTAACTAACGCAAGAAATGGAACCTATGCAGTCCTAAACATAAATTCAATTAATTTTTTGTTTTGCCGTCCCAGTAATTTGGAAAGATAGCATTAAAGGTGAAAAAAAGCTTCTGCCGCCATTCATTACAAGGAAAGTCATGCTTTGTCTAAGAGATAAAAATGAACTCCAACCCACAAGTCGTTTTTCAAGGTTTCTTGAAAACAGTGAGGAAACTACAACAAAAACAAAGCACTAAATTGGTTTTATTTATGGAAAACTTTGTTTTAAGTGAAAGTCATAAGAAAAAACGTGATAAAGAATCCAGACACGTTCTTTGTCTTGTTTCAAATGGTTCGTTCGAATGATAATGTACAATTCATTCATAAAATCTATATCACTTTAAGATTTCTTTTTCTTTAACATTCATTTCTGCCACGTCAAGCAGAAAATTTCTTTTAAGAACGTCAAGTGATTTTCTTTTCTTTCAATCAATAGATTGCTCAAATTCTCTCTCTCTGTATATATATATATATATATATATATATATTGTAACTAATTGGTTTTAAGTCTCAGTCTTATATTTCAAATAGTGAGTTAAAACGGCTTTACCAGTGTTTTGATGTATTTTTCTCGAGGCACAGACTGCACGTAATGCAAATGTTTGTGATCGATTATTTTAAAAAGCTTGAAAGTTAGTTCTTCAGATTTCTTGTACGATCAAACAACTTCTTTTTGTTAATAGCTAATAAATTTATTTTTGATATAAAATTGGCTTTTTGATATTGAGTCTGACGTTACAATATATATGGTCTTCAGACCTAAGGGTTTCAGTAACCCTATCTTTAAGTTTCATATGTTTTTCTTTGAAAATTTATCATTTTTCAGACATATTCATTACAAATAAGACTATTTTTTTAAAATAAGACCAGTTTTTTCATATATAAAGTCAATATAATACAAATAGTGGTTCAGACACACACACACAGAAGTCTTTGTTTTGCCAGTTTCCTAAGATACATCGGCTCTGATAGTAAAGTGGTTATTGTCAGACATCGTATGTAAAAGTCTGTGGGTTTGCTCCCCAGTCACATTCTGTGGATACTTGGGATGTCAAGATTAGTCACCACCCATGTCAGGAGAGGTGGTGTGTTAACCTTCTAACTGCGGATTTTTTTAAAAATCACTATTTAGATGCAACGTTTGGAAACGTGTTCAAACACTGTTGAGACAAGCGAGTTGTTATATATATGCAAAGCTTTATTAGTACAGTAATATCTCGTTACAACAATAGTTTGGGGACCAAATAAAGATTTTGTTATAGAGGGATGTATTGTTATATCGAGGGGCAATAAATTACTATATAAAAAACTTAAAATTTTGTTGTTTTTATATATGCATTTAATAGTAATATATAATAGTTACTAATATACATTTCGCAAAAAAGCATCACCAGAGTGTTAATGATAGTTAAAGTATACAAAAATTTGAAAATTCAACTATACAATAAAATAGTTCACATGCCTGAGGAACTTATTTATTGAAAAAATCCAATATTTTTGTTTGCTTATTTATTTTTTATCTGTTAAGTCAACGGTTTTCATAGAGTTCTAATGCTCGAAAATGATCGTCATTTGTTGATGAAAGGCTTGAAAAAAATGTCCGTAAGGACTGAACTGAATGAAGAATATCCTGGGATGTCAATAAAGATTGCGATGGATCTGTATCATGATCATCATCCTCTTCATTATCATTTTCCATTTCGTCCGTGATTTCGGACAGAATATCTTCTACAGTAACTCCTAGAAAAACCGTAAGATCATCATTCGCTGTTAAATATTCCTCCACTTTAATTCCAGATATTTTGCCATTTTTTCTTCAAGCCGAAGACTTTTGGAGGATCAAAACACATTCTTCAGCAACTGAAACATCGCCATTTTTGGAATTTTCGTCATTATCAGTTTGCTTATTCTCCATGAAACAAAGGTCCGCTTTTTTCTAACAATTACGAATTGCCTTTTCCATAATTTTCGATCAACTCCCAGCAATATAGTCACACGCTTCCTTCACATTAACAACTTTAGAAGACTCTTCTACTTTATTTTCGATGTTTATAATTATTGAGTCCATCAACTGCCTTCGGTAATATCCCTTGAAGCACTTGATTATACCCATGTCGAGAGGCTGCAAAACTAAGTGCAGTTGACCGGGGAAAAAACAACTTCGATATTTCGCAGTTTTGGGAGTGATGCGTGAACGGTACAGTTGTCTACCAATGAAATGATTTTTTTTTCATTTTTTCGTCATTCTTCCTCCAACTTTTGTAACCATTCAGAAAACAATTTAGACGTCATCCATGCCTTTTCATTGGCTTTCTACTCAAGGGGAAGATATTTCTTATTTTTGAAACACATTGACTTCAATGTCTTTCTAGTAACGAGAGGTTTTATTTTGTACGTGCCAGCGGTATTCGCACAAAGAAGTTACAGAAGTGACAGTTAGCCTCTGTTATGACTTTTTCCACCGTAGCAATTTTCACCTGTAAGCGCCAATGTTCGATCAAGCAGGAGTTGAAAAGGCAGTCCAGTCTCATCAGCATTATAGATGTCTTCCTTTAAAAATCTCTCATTTTACTATGCCGCCATTGATTTGCATCATTAATTGTAGCAGATTTGCTTCTTCCGTGAATTTTTTGAAATGTGTAATCATGGCGGTCAGGAAAACGCATGAGCCAACTGCTGCCGGTCTTAAAACTTTCGTTGTTTAACACAAAGGCAAATTTCCGGGCTTGCCCTCATATTAAAGCGTTAATGTTTTCATTTGTCGCAACTTTCAGTCGTTTTTTCTGAGGGTTGATTTCATTGGAATTCTCAGCTCTTCAATTTGTTTCCTCTTCTTCAGGAAAGTTGCAATCGCAGATTGCGACAGTTCGCATTTCTCTGCCGCATCAACCTGCTTCATTCCGTCATCAGTTTTGTCACTTATGTTCAGTTTATTATGAAAGGATATGTGCCTTCTATTTGCCATCTTAGTTGGGAATTCAGATGTGAATGAAAAAATATCAAATTTCTCGACTGAAACTCAGAATCGTTTGAAATTTAGAAATTGAACAGAGCTTACATGAAATCTTCGAATCACGCACACCAAAAGCAACAAACCATTTGATTTGTTAATGTGTTCTGTGGCAGTCCTAAGTCATTACCAGAGTAAAACCTGTGATCTTCAAGTAGACTAAGTTATTGTATATATTTCTGAGAAGGGAAGCGCTCTGGGTTGTATGATCTTTCACTTCCGGGTATTTGGAAACATAAATATTGTTACAGGGCGAAAAAATGGTGTTAAAATTTATATAAAAATCATTGTTGTTCAGGAGTTTATTTCTGTACAAAATATTGATATATTGAGGGGAGATCAACATTATATTCTATTCAAATTCACCGGGACTACAAAATTTTATTGTTGATTATTGTAGAGGGACTATTATTATTATTATTAATCCACCGGGAGGAAACCGACCAGATAAGGTTTACGGTTATACAAAACCCTTTCAGCGTATATATGAAATACAAAAGAAAAGGGAATAAAATTAAAACAACAAGATAATAAATACAAAAAATAAACTGAAACAGTCTGCAATGAAAGACTTGACTCTATGAACCCTATCCCGCCTGAAACCGCCCCATTCGGCAGAAGCCGGACTCAGACGGTTTCGGGCTCCTGAGTGAATTTTACGGGCGAAAAGTGGTTCCTTTCCTTGTTGACAATTGATCGCCCAAACTTGGGTGTCGTCCTCCTAGAATTTCTGTAAAGAAAGGAAAGATTTCATTCTGTTTTCATGAACGAAAATTTACTCCAGTTTTTTAGGTTCTGTAATTCTCACTCTAGCCGGGCTCAGAGAGTTAATTGCTGGTGGATGCCAGAAAAGTCTTTCTTAATCCATGATGATATCATGCCTTCGTTTATGAAAGATCTTCATAGTATTCATGAGCCTGTGTGGAAGCTGATAATAGTTCAGGTGCGCTGTGACTTCGACGAAGAGGACGCAAAAAATTCCCAATGTCGGCTTGCATATAATGGAAAAGGCTTGAAATGGAAGTTGATCATGGATTTATTCGAAGAAGCTGTTGAAATTAATTAAATTGGTGTAGCAATCGTTGGCTTTTAAGTCGGGACCCTGTGTTGGAAGCGACATTGCGGAACCAGATTAGCTCATGTTGCTGTGCCGGTTTGTCATATGGAAGGATGCAGTCAGACTTGAATTTAAAGACAGAACTTTGTTAAGAAAATTCTCTGGACTGATAAACATTATTAAGAATCTGCCTTGGGCCCGATTTTTAGGACGTGAGACCACTGTCGTTCGTAAAATATGGATATTTCAGATGCCATTTTTTGACAATAACACCACTCCGCCGTCTCTGAAGCTAATATGGCTTCTTTTCGGTTTGGTATAGATGTAGGTGGACTTTATTGAATTGCAAAAAAAAGCAGTATAGGGATGAATGGAAAAAGAAAAATTACAAAGCTGGTCATCACACATAGAATTGATAACAAAATAAATATACACCACATGCTGATTAGCAGAGTGTTGAAGAAATGAAAATGAAGATGAACAACATGAAAAAGCGAGCATCAATGCAGAGTTTGTTGATTTTCGCAGTTCAGATGAAGATTGCGTGTTAAGTGTCGAATGCAAGGATTAGGGAGATTACTATAATAGAAAAATTAGAAAAGCAGGATTTAGCACGCAGACCAGAGCATAAATGCACCAAATTGGCAAAACGAGAGCTTCGATAAATATTATGTTAGTTTGAAGGGAGGAACGGAATATCCCCGCAGATCCCCTGATTTAACGCTCCTTGATTTTTACCTATGAATCTGACTTCAAACACAGGTTTATACTATTCGCACACTAAATGCAGTTGGCCTTAAACAAAAGATAATCGATATTTGCGACAATATTAGTGGCGATGATTTCTAAAATACTTACAGAAACATTATTAGATTTGAAGGAAAACATTTCCAGAAGAATGTTTTGTTAATTTCTTTCATTTAATCGTTTTCCTAGATCTCAAACTATATTTGTAACTTTTCATGAACTGTGACTGCTTATGACCTAAAGTATGTCATCGTCCATTTGTATAGAGTCCCTTTTTTCACTGGTAAAACAGCATTTTAAATGGTAGGGAAAAATGGTGTTGCGGTTGCGATGCGTTGAGATCACGAATTCTAAACCATCCTGGAAGCTAGTACTGAAATGCGTGATTGAAGGCAATATGGTCTTTGTTGTTGTTTGTAGTAAAGAATGATGACAACAGTGTTTAACTATTAAAGTACAAATGTACAGTTCCATAGAATCACTATTCATTGATGAGTAAAACTGACGTAAACTACTTCTTGCAGTACAGAGCAATGTGTCTCGACATGGTGGAGACATGCTAAAAGTAAAAAAAGATATGTGCGGCCCCGTCTGTGCGGCTTCTGACATCGGAGCAAAAAGAATGCGTTCGGTCATTGCAGAGTTTGTGGAGAGAACCATATGTTGAAGAGTAAACAGTAAACAAACTAGTAGCGCCCTCTAACGGGCGCTACATTAAGCATGCAGAAAAGCAAAGTATACAATATGCTGTAATTTCGAATTAAAATGCAGTAAAATAATGGAATATGAAAGTATTAGAATAAAGCATGCAGATCACAAAAATACATCAATATTAAAGAAAAATAAAATAAGGCAACAGGATGCCGAACAAATAGTATAAGTCATCCTTTTACTTTGATTATGATTCAGTCTATTTTTAAACATACAACTATGTAGGTTTTATGATGGTTTAGTCCCAGCAAAAGTAAAAAATATTATAAGTGACCAATTTTGTGTGTTTGTGATTATATGGAAATCAGAAAAGTGAAACTTCCAAAAAATTAATAGCTCAACTATTTCAATAACATAATCTGATTTTCTATCTTATTATTCAAATTTATTTTTAATTTACAGTCCTTACTTATCACTATCAAGTGAAAAGTTTAAGCAAGTTTCATCCTTCTTGAGATATCCTGCATAGATTAAGTTAGGATGCTCGAATGTTGCATATGTACTATATCCGGTGATATGATTTTCAGTGCATTTACCGTGGTATGTAGTAATACCTCTGTTCCAAAAGTACCAGCTGCCAAATTTACAAGGGTATGAATGTGAGAAATTGTACCCATTTCTAGATTTAATACCCATCATTTGTTAGATTAAAAGAAATTAATTCCTACATCACTGGTTAAACATTGTTACAAAAATTAATTGCTAATGATTTTCAGTTTTACAAAGAGAAGGCCAGGATTGGATCGAAATATAACATAGTCAATATAAAAATTAATTTGTGATAATAAGTTGTGTATTTTAGCAGCTAAGACAATATTTAATTGTACAGGGTTGTTATAATTGAAGTTCGCATATTATGAAGGCTGTGGAGTCGGTTAGAGCTCCAAAGGAAACAAAAGCGTTGAAATAGGAAGTGATGTGTTCTGTGAAAACCGAAGAAGAAAGAAGAAAAGAAAAGAAATTAAAACTTTCTTTAATAGGTGGCGCTGCGTCAGTATATGAGGTGATTTTTGTATTACTGAAGCAAAATTGAATAGTTCATTCGAGTTTTTTATAGTTGAACTAAAAAATTTGCCGAATTTCAGTTCTGAACATGAGATTTTTTTTTCATTCAGCTTTTATGCAAGACAGTGCAAGAACTCATGATAATTTTTTTAGTTCGCATACGGCACATCATTTATACGATATTCTAGTGAAATTTAATTTCGTTTGGAGCCATACAACAGGGTCTAGAGCCTTCTGAATAGGCGAACTTTATTTATAACAGCTATTGTATAGCAACGGATGCTGAAACCTCCGCGCTTTTGCGCATGCGCCGGGCGGAGTTATTTTTATCAAAATAGGGGGGGAAGTGAAGAATGGAAGGGTGCTGTTTAGATTTTACTGAGCGGTATCTAACAAAGAACTCCTGGAAAGTGCTCATATGACTCATTGCTTCACACCCCTTTTCGGTGTAAAATCGTCCGAAGGTGGTAGTCTCGGAATCCGTTGCTGAACTATATGTATAATATGTCATCAGCTAACTCTTCTAACATAATTAAAGTCATTACATTAACATTACACATTTGCATAGCACAAATACGAAACACTTAAAGTTGGAGATCATTTTAGGTACATGTTCACTGAATCGCTTTATGGCCCAGACTAACTTGTCACAATTCACTAAACAAGATGGCGCTGGTAGTGGGCATGCTTGGTATGGAGCGAGTACATTTGTCACAGTATTGAAGTTTTTAATAACTTCAGCAAGGATGGTATATTAGAAATTTAATTTCAGCATAAAGAATTTTTGCCAGCACATCAAAAAGTTGTTTTGAATCTCTTATCTCTAATAACAAAATTAACTATACTTACTTTTCATGTTTTTGGTTTATTAATCTGAAAAATATTTGCATCATATCGACGGAGCCGTAGCAGAAAGAAGAAATTCAACATAAAATCAGTTTTGTTAGAAAAAGGGACAATTTAAGGCATTTTTTCCATCGGCCGTATATTATTTTAATCGAAATTATCTTCAACAAATAGAACATATTCAATGTGTGGAAAATTTATTGAAGCTTTTAGATAAAATTGAAATGTTTTATCACAGTAATTCATTTTCATGTAATTACGTCTATTGAATTCACAACCGTTTTATATAAACTTTCATCTCGTAGAATGAAATATTTTATTACCTGGGAAAATTTGAAAATATAAAATAAATTTTAAAGTCTAGAGAACTATTTCTATACTTTAATTCTCCTTCATTTGGATTTATTTATTTCAGAACTAAAGCAATTTAAAAGTCAAAGAAAAGGAACTGTTTTGTTTTTAAGAAAGAAATTCATTGAATTTCTCATCTTGAGTAAACATAGTTTGAATTTATACCACAAATCTATTTTTTAATAAAAATCGTTTGGTTTTTTTTGCATTTTATTTATCTGTGCTCTATATTCATTTAAAAGAGAAGGGGAAAAATATTGTTATGTTTAAAAAATGGCATTCGTTTTCAATTTATCATCTGGCAAAAACACTTTTGGAATAAATATCAGAAATTTATTTTCTAATAAAATCGTTTGACAGAATAGAAATTTTGAAACTAACAAGATTAGTATCTAGTAGAACATCAAAATCTCAACTGCTGCCTATTATTTTCAGGAAATAAAAGGAGCTCAGTAACAGTGTTGAAAAGTGCAGAACTGTTATCTTAATGATTTATACCGTTCATGCATACACTTGTTTCAAATCCGGAACTTATGACTGCCGTTCCTATTTCTCTCTGAAAGGGATTTCGTGTAAAGTATCTAGATTTCTTACGAATGAAATCGAGCTTTTCCTTTGTAATACAAATAGATGGGCCAATCAGAAGGTATTCTGTTTGTATTGTCTATTCAGTGAAATGTTCTTTGTTAAAAACTCTGAAGAAGAATTCACCATTGCTCAGGAGAAGTTTGACGCATTAATGCTATTTTATCTCTCTGTGAGTGAAAATAAAAAATTTAAAGAGATCTATAGTGTTTTTTTATTTTTATTTTTTATTCATTTATAAATTTAATTTTTATTTTGGATATTTGTTTTAATTTTAACTTTCTCTGAAGATATATTAATTATTTTTATTTTATATATCTATATTAATTTTAATTTTCTTTGAAGAATATCTTATATTTTCTATGAAGATTAAATTCCTGTTTAGTCGTGAACATCAAAATATATTTCAGTATCGTATATTATAAAAGCAACCATAGTATTTAAACATCCCGACGTATTCACAGAATGTATCTTGATTTTTAGCAAATAAAATTTTTTTTTCGGAATCGGAAGTGGACAGTCGAATTAAAAGTGTTTCCTTTTTCATTGTTCGATTAATAACTGAAATAAATTTTCATAAAGAGTTTAGTATTACAAAATTAATATTGGTTGTTTATTTCACTTATATTAAATTACTAATTGTCTTTGGTGACCAGCAGATTCGAGGGGAATATTTGCTTGTTTGATTGCAGTTAAATAACTCTTAAATAACTTAATATTCAAGATTCCCTCAACAATGTATTTTTAAATATCAAATTTAGTCAAATTATGCTATTTCACATTTGCATGCAAACGTAACTCTC
The DNA here is from genome assembly GCA_013235015.1 of Araneus ventricosus. Taxonomy (NCBI): domain Eukaryota; kingdom Metazoa; phylum Arthropoda; class Arachnida; order Araneae; family Araneidae; genus Araneus; species Araneus ventricosus. Next base: position 195,924 of record BGPR01001223.1, on the reverse strand, counting down.
CTCGTCATCTAACATTTAATTGCACTTTGTCTAAAGCAGTGATTTCATTTTCTTATCGAATTAAAAGTGTTTCATTTTTCATTGTTCGATTAATAACTGAAATAAATTTTCATAAAGAGTCTAGTATTACAAAATTAATATTGGTTGTTTATTTCACTTGTATTAAATTACTAATTGTCTTTGGTGACCAGCAGATTCGAGGGGAATATTTGCTTGTTTAATTGCAGTTAAATAACTTTTAAATAACTTAATATTCAAGATTCCCTCAACAACGTATTTTTAAATATCAAATTGAGTCAAATTATATGACTTCACATCTGCATGCAACCGTAACTCTCCTCGTCTTCTAACATTTAATTGCACGTTGTCTAACGCAATGATTTCATTTTCTTATTTCTCAAATAAAATGCAGTGTTGATTTCAACATTAAAAGGATATGGAGCGTATTACTTGTATCGTATGAACACGGCTAACGGCATGATTAGGGAGTGAAACATGCTAATAAGAAAAAATAAAGAATATCCGGTATAATCATAGAGCAAATATGATACTAGCAATACGCGCTCGGCGTTACCCGTACCATCAAAAATCAACATTCAACAAAACGAGGGGGAAAAACCGCCCACAATGAGATGAAAAAGTTTTGAAAACAAAGCAAAAATAAAAGATACACATTATTGATTTTTAGAAAAACAGTACCGAGTACGTTAATCCAAAACAATATTAAAAAATTGCAACGTGAAAATGATTATTAGACAGCAAGCGAAATATGCGAAACAAAGAAACATGTTAAGACACTACCGAAAATAATTATTTAGTCATTCAGTTAAAGGTTATGACGTCGTCCCCTGCGTTCTTCGCCGCCAGCCAGTGAAATTGTAACAATGCATTCAGGGAACGGAGAACGTCGCTCCGATTAATGTCACGCTGAGAAGCTCGCTACCAAAAAAGATTGTTCGAACTGATCAAGGAAAAATTAATTTAAAAAAACGGAAAAGGGTATTTTAAAAGTTCTTGTTTTAAATCCGACAGAAACGTTCCAGTTATAAGCTGAAAAAAATTGAAATTGATGGAGTTATTAGAACATCGGATGCAAGAATTTTAAGAATTCCAAATGAAAAATTAACATAAAAGTGACTATTTTTCAAAAATTTCTCAAAATTCAGTAAATTACGTTAGAAATTCAAAACCAACTTCATTATAAATACAATTGTTTGTTATTTTCGATGGTGTACCTATATTTTCTTCCTACGATTATCAAAACCGATTTTATTGAGAAATCAGTGCAAAAACTACCCGAAACAACACAAAATATTAAATAAAAATTTCTAGTTTAAATTTAAAAATTCCGGCTTCCAGGTGCATCGAGTCAGTATTAAGACTACCTGTGTGCCAAATTTCAAGGCTATAAGTGCGATAGATTCGTCTGTACATCACACGCGCACACAGACAAACATTGCCTTTTATAAGTATAGATTACTAAATATCTTCGAGGGCTTTGTTATTAGATTCTACAAAAAAATTTGATGAAATAAAATAAGAAATTCATAGAGGCATTTCCAAAGAATCAGAAAAAGTAAATTAAATCTTCATTCCTTAGGTTTATAACAATGAAAGAAAAACAAGTTATTAAATATCTGAAGAGACAATGAATATGTTTTTTGCTTTTTTAAACCCACGTCGACCTACTCACCCACAGGGCTTAGAGTGTTTTAGATATTAACGGGGAATATGAAAACGATTTAAATTTCATTGCAATGGTGAAACTAGTGTTCGAAATATTGCATAAAAATATTTTTTTTTAAATTATCGAAATTCAGAAAAAACTTTCACCACAACTAAGCTGGAAACCAGCTATTTGAACCTAGAATAAGGAAGACATTTGTCCAATACTTTGAATTCTATGTAAACTGCCTATTATTTACCTAAGGCCTGTGCCTGTAATTTTCAATCTGTACTTGAAAAACATTTGTTTAATATAGGTAGAAGTGGAAATTATAATTGTACGCGCTTTTTGAATTCTGTTTAAAACAAAAGTAATCTTACGAAAACATGCAGCGATTTACATAACTACACAATTGAAAAGCAATTTTAATACACCTTAAATAGTAAAATTCCGTATATATTCAATTCCTTTTATATTCCTTTTGTTTCTGCATTGCATACAATTATTGTATACAATTATACATACATTGGAAAAGTATAATATATATTCAAAATATCCAATTAAGGTATGGTTTTTTTTTATGACAAATGTTAAATTTCAAAATTTTATCGGTTTTTTTTTCTTATTACGTACTAGTAATTTCTTAAAAGATTTTAAAATTATCATCTTTAATGAATTTGCATTATTAGTATTAAATTTGTAATAATGAAAGTTCATTAGTTAAATTTCGATTGTAAGCCTTTTCATTTATACGTCGTTTTACATCAGTCCCTTTAAAAGACATTGCTTTGTATTTTGAGTATTTGTATTAAATTTATATCCTTAGGTATTTGCATTATACCTTTAAAAGACATTGTTTTGGATTTTGAGAAGTTGTATTAAATTTATATCCTTAGATATTTGCATTATACCTATCCCTTTGTATTTCACAGCGTTTCTTATGATTTAAGGCCGTACTTGGGCATTAGGGCATGCCAGTAAAACACTTTTTTCGAAATTCGATTCGGCTAAGCGGTGATAGGTGTTTACTGAATTTTTATTTTTTAGTTTCTGAGATTGTTAAGGTGCCGCCAAGACGCTTGAAATTATGACTTCTAGAGGGTTGGCAACAAGCGATAAACGGAACCAAAAAACCTCTTATAAGCTATTCTAATACATAAAAACGTGTCAAATATATGATGCAGGTGTTAAAAGAGGTTGCGATGGTTAAAAAATAAATTTTTCAAGACAGTTTTATTGCTAACAAGAAATTTAGGCTCTATTGACGATAATGAACGGTAGCAGCTAATCATATGAATATTTGCACATTATGGTAAAATATTATATGCAATTCGTTACATAACATCCACCTAAAACAGCAAATATGATCTTCATAAAGGGGTTTTTTATGGGAAATCCAACCACTCCCCAGAGCAAATAATTTCTTCTAAAATAATCTACCAAAAAAGCAAAACGATCGTAGATCAAAGAATAATATTTGTTTTGAAGGATGTAGTAGAATTTGCCAGTAAAAGAATTGAAAGTGCATACAAATAAAGTTTTATATACATAATTATTTGTTTAATATGTAACCTGCAAATAGCATTTTATGCGCTTGTACTTTACCTGTATATGTGACTGTATCTACACTTACAATATTTTTAAGAATTCAGTGATCGATTTTCAAACCATTTTTTAATTTTGAAAGAAAGAGACAAATTGAATTCTCTGAAGAAAGCTAAAATAATGTGATTCACTTGCATTATTTCTTGAATATAGTGACATCGAGACATATAGGCATTGATCGATATAATCTGCACAGTACAGAATATCAACCGAACGCATGAACATACTATTATGGTTTAAAATTTAAAATGTATACAGCATTTTTCTTTTAACTATTTTGTAGGCTTAGATGAATCGCATATACGTATTTCATTTGGGGGGAAATGTCTGCGGTGTAAACTCAAATAAATAACATTAAGCAAAATATACTTCGTTGAAATAAATTTTCTACTAATCCGCTATTCAGTGAAATACAGAATTTAAAAAAATGCACATCATACAACTTAAAGCAACAAATACAAGTTATGAAACATGCCACTTTTAGGAATAAATTCAATTATTTTTTTTTTATCTTTTAGTATGAATAATCAGAAAAATAGCATAAAAGGTGAAAAAAAGCAATCTTCTACTATTCATTCCAAGATAAGTCATGCTTTGTCTAAGAAAAACCAAGATAAAAATGAACTCCAACCCACAAGTCATTTTTTAAGGTATCTTGAGAACAGCGAGGAAATTGCAACAAAAACAAAGCAATAAATAGGTTTTTATTTAAAGAAACTTTGTTTTAACTAAAAGATGTAAAAAAAGGCGTGATAAAGAACCTAAATACGTTCTTTTTCTTGTTTCAAAATGTTTGTTGCGATGATAGTATAGGATTCATTTATAAAATCTGTATCACTCACACAAAAAAAAGAAGGAAAACTTTTTTTATTCATTTAGTTCCGCCACATCAAGCAGAAAATTCTTCTTTGTCCTTTGTGATTTTTTTCTTTCTCATTTTCAATCAATGGATATCTCAAGCGCGATTTTTAGATAGTTTTTTTTCAGATTTATTTGCTTCCTAATTTCTTCTAAAATCTCTGTTTTTGCATCTTATTAATGTTTTCTTCGTGGTTTTTATCACTATTCTAATTTCCGTACTAATGAATAAATCGATACACGCAAAATAAAGACAATTGCATTTCATTAAAATGTTTACTGTTGACAGAATCCATTTTCGTAATAATTGAAAATATTCATAATTACAGTATTTGATAAATAAACTGAAATCTTTTGGCTTCGAATTTTTCGATAATGTACTAAAGTCATATAATGTATGCAAAGATTTTCATTGGAAAGTGAATTGATAAATTTTTGTATTTTGTATATTACTGCATGTAAACTTGAATGTTCATGTCGTACAATAAAAATTGCAACTTATAAGTAACATCTCAATAGTAATAATAAATTCGTTATCAAGTAGTTTCAATTACTATTAGAAGAGATCCTATGTTTGCTGCAGGCTGATGATGAAATCTCTTGTAAGTAATAAAAAAAAGTTTTAAAAAATCAGTTATAAAACTGATTTCAATAAATATCCTTCTGGTTTGCTACTATTACGAAGCTTTAAAGTTGTGTTCCCTGACCTGCTAATCTCATGAAGAGAGATTTATAGAGGTTTTATTGGAAACCATGCCAACGAAATTCGACATCGGCGACAAATTTGGCGACTTTGGCAACAAAACAAAGCTTCTAAAAGATTCACAAATTATCGTCCTATCTCTACTGGGAACGGATATTTATAGAATCTTCGAGAGATTTCTATGTGACATCACATACTTTTCGAAAATTATAAGAAGCAAGCTACTCCAACGAGGAATCAATCATCTTTGGAGCTTTGACCGCAGTACGAGCTGATGAGCTGATAGACATTGAGGGCTGTTACTGATATTTATTAATGATTTCTTGTCTGCTTGATTTATTAATTTATAATAGTGCTGATTAATTTTGAAACTTGTGCTACGGTTCTGTTTTCTGATATATTCGTGAAATAAAGAGTCATTATTTTTTTTATTATCTGCTTCTTAGATAACATTCGCAAATGAAATACATCTTGGGTCAAAATTTTTCGCAATCTTGTGTTGGGCTCGTTGTCAGACCAAAAAAATCAGGAGATCCATCCAAAAGATAAAAATAAAGCAACGTCCTTATTTTGCAAATATAAATGTTATGAATTCAAATTTTTCTTATGAATGACCATTTCAATAATCTACACATGATCGTGATTAAACGGCTTTTCGTGAATTAAGATTTCAAAGTTCGGTTAAGTTGTCCCTTTTTGAAGATACACAACACCTATTTCTGGAGGGATCTTCTAATTTTTAGCCGCGATCCGTGAAGCGCGTTCGACACCAATATTGCAATGGTTCTCATGACACGACTTCAGCAAAATTTGTATGTGTGTATATGTATGTAATGATTTAAAACTTTCCTACTTTTAAAAACGCTTCTTATCTTTTTAATTTATACACTTATTATTTATATTTAACTTCTAGTATAAGAAGGAATTACTTTAACTGGAAGAAGTCCGGATTCAACCGCCTGTAATGTTCGTGACTTTCCCTTTTTCCGTAAATACAACTTCGTCACGATGTTGTAAAGTTCTCTATTATGATGCAACTCCTTTCTGGTAAGACGCGCCACTTTTGTGCGTACTCTCCTAACAATGGTCATGGCGCGGACTTTACTTTTGAAGATTTTATTATATCGTTTTATCGACATGAAATAATATTTCTAAATTAAAATATTTTTTTTGGAATTTATACAACTAACATCTTCTTACGTCTGTCTCTACGCATCACCTCTCTGAATAATGTTACATGTATGTATGTGTTTACCACTTTACCCATGCTATCTTGAGAGCAAAATAACTAGAAAAATTTTGATTTGATTTGAACTAGCGAGTGATATGTTATAGGGAGAGTTTTCACCCTTCCTATAACATAACACACGCGTCGAACTCAAAGCAGATAAAAATGGTGGTGGAGGAGGGGTTGAAATTTTCGTCTATCTATAGCTCCATTATTGTTAAAGTAGAACAAAAATTAAAATTGAGCGAATCTTATCTTCTTATCTATATTCTAATCTATAGTCTTATCATATGAACAATTTTTGTGCTGAAATTTTTTCAATAGCTGTAAGTCCTTAGAAATTACAGTCTGTAAAATGACTTTTAATTCCTAACTTCGACTGCTTTTTAATTCACGCTTGTGACTTTGTGGGAAAGCTCTCTCATCGGTTACATTCTATTCCAACCTTTTCAACACTCATAACTCCAATCCTTATGAACTTATAGGAGGATTTGGCAGGGTGGGGGTAATAATATATTTTTTTCTTATATCTCTGGTCAAAAGGAATCTACCTTCGTTTCACACATTTGAAGTAGTATATTCCGTGAACATGAATGAATTTATTCGAAACACTATTATGAAAGTTCTCAATAGATTTTTAATGATAAAAAAATAATAAATCCTTTAATTCATTTAATTGTTTCAGTAGTACAAGTGTTTTTAACTTTTGTTATTGTTTCCCATGAAAACAATGTAGTATTTTACAAGTGATTCTCATGTGTTAAGTTTTTTGTTTTTGTATTGGACCAGCTGATGCCCGCGACTTCGTCCGCGTAGTACATTATTGGCACCGATGGGCGATATTGTTGTTCCTTGTTTTTAGAGAAACAAAGTAAGAGGCCAGATTGCACTACTACAAACTCTGTTTTCTTTTTCATTATATTTTCCATTATATCACCATTTCATATATTTTCACGACAATACAAATATATACAAAGACAGTACACCTATTTATAAATAATTTACAAATTATTTATCAAATTACGTCTCAAATATCGATAGGAATAACTTTCAAAACGCAACTAGCCATCATCAGTTCTCAGTAAATAATGTTTTCTTCCTTTTTTTTAATCGGTGAAGGAACTCTTCCGTGCATGCTCCAAGAAAAGTTGTGGATGATAACAATAATAAGCTTTTCTGGAAATCGTGTTTGAAAACAATCAGAAATTAATTAAAATTAAACAGAATGTTGCATGGAAATGGCGTTGGTATCATTGAAAATCTAATTTTTCTGAACTTTAAGATGATGTTAAAACGGTATTTATGCAATAATATGCTCTGAAGTTATTGCGGAAAAACCTTAAAATTTAAAGTAATTTTTATTTAACTAACATTCTAATTAAAATTTTGAAAACTCTTTTCTTAATGAGCACCTACTACCCAAGAAGAAACCACCTGCCAAAATTCAAGTCCAGTCCCAGTGGTTAGGAGATTCAGTGATGAGTGAGTGAGTGACTTTTTCTTTTATATATAGTGTCTTTTAACACTTTAATCCCGAGGAGACTTTTTTCTTCTAGTTCCTTTAAAACCGGGACTTTTTTTGGAGGAAATGACATGAATTGGACTCTCCCAACCTGGGGGCCATTATCCCCACACCCTGCTGTAACATTCCCTTATGGCGCACTGAAATGGGCTGTGGTTGGCAAGGATAATTGGACCCCCTACCACACTTATATACTAAGCGATCTCAAAACCTCACCTCCCCTCAAAAGAAGCCAACCGCCTCAGACTGGCCCTCGTCGCTGTTAAGGGGAAATTTTTAGACCGCCTCGCTCGGTATAAGAGGGTTAAACATTGCCCAAATAACCACATACTATCTTTTTTACCAAATATTGCAGCGTTTATGGTGAGTGTTACCTCTATCCTTTAGAGAATATTGTTCTTTTTACTTTCTCGTATACGAAGTATACAAAGAGAAAGTATTGTAATCGTCAGAAACTTCGAACTCGAGATTTTGATGAATCTCCACGTTTTAGACTTCCCTGAGTCCGAAAAATACAATTTTGGAATTATGTCTGTCTGTGAACACGATAACTCAAAAACTATTAAAGATAGAGGGATGAAATTTGGTACGTGATCTTTACACCTAATTTGTAGATTTCTATGAAATTTTGGACAGATCCGTCCACTGGAAGTCAGTTTGTCTGTCAGTCCGCGTTAATGTGAACACGATGACTCAGAAACTTAAACAGCTGTTTTATCATAAGAAATGTAGGTTCGTATCAAAATTTGGATCAAATCCTTCGACGGGTTGACTGTCTGTCTGTATAATCGCATGCTTGTGTACACGGTAACTTATTAACACAAAGACTTAGATACGTGAAATTTGGTGTGTGGCCTTCTAACCTTAATTGTAGACTCGTGCCCAATTTTGGTTTCAATTAGTTGGAAAAAGTCGCTCAAATGGCATATTCCGATTTCTTTATTTTACTATGACGTAAAAATACACCCCATATCGTGTATCGGTGCACGACCTTCATAAACTTGGCGCTATTTTACTGACTTGCCGAATTTTATCTTGTTTGCATTCTTGACCCTTTGGTATTGCAGCGTTCTGCGAAGACAATATCAATAACACTCGCGGACTTCGAAATTTTTAGGCGGAGACGGGGTCGGGTAGGACACCTTTGTTAGAAAATATACGAGAAAGTTTAGAGGACACCACTCCCGCTGGTTTCTTTGATATTCCTACAGCACGTTGTTTTTATGCTGCAAACTCATATAAGAGAAGGCATTTGTAGTTAAGATAAAACATAACGACACAGATGCGAATTGCCTCTGTTATTTATGATGGCATTTGAACATCTTCATACCGATTGCTTTCGTTTTATAAAGACACGGTTTCTGAACATGAAAGTGCTCTGCATATCTCCAAACTGCGCTGAGTAATGAACTTCTCTTGATCTACGAGGTCCTCCCTGGATTTGAATGCGACTGAGCTCAACACGGAAACTCATAAAACTCAGAAGAGAAATGCCATCGCCTTCAAAATGACGCACTGAGTTATGAGTGTCGTTTATGGCTTGTTTCTTCTTAGAAACGGAATTATGATATTAACGCTTTATTCCTTTTGAATTCTAAAACACCCGTTTATATCAGTTGCTTGAAACAATAGGACATGCAACTTTCATTTATCTCATCATTTTGTTATATTTTAAATCCCTATATTGTCATTTGAAGAGGTGCAGGAATATTTTAAGGCATTTGTGATTTATTTGGCAAATTTAAATTCAAATTAGATGTTGAAATCCTTATCCGGATATAGAAGTGTTGTTTACTGCAAATGAAGCTTAACATTCAAATTACGTTCAGACGAAATTGGAAAGATTTTTCCACTGCTTTGAACTCAATATACAGGTGGTCATAAATTATTGGACCATTTCAAATATTAATGAATAAACCCTATAATATAGCAACTTCGTTTATTTTTTTAAATGAGAGAATAAGTCAAAATTGTTTTTTTTTCAAATATCTAACGCGCCGTTACGGCGCACTAGATCTTTTGTTACTGGAGATTCCCAATGTTAGTGTCAAAATAGCAACCATGCAGCAGAAGACACGTCTATGGTTACACTAAAGCAAATCAATTGTACCAGTTCAGAGACGTTTTCGGTTAGAGTATCGAAATTGTCGGTCTCTAAGTAAGAACTCCATTAAATGGTGGTATGAGCAAGTAAGGAGTGAATGTCTCCCTCACTAATGCACACTTCCTGTTCCCTTTAATTTCTCATACCAACGCTTGATAAAGTTCTTACTTGAAGACTGACAATTTCGATACTCTAACCGAATAATTCTTTGAACTGTTAGAAATGATTTGCTTTCGTTGAGCCACAAGCTAGCCATTTTGACACTTGCGTTGGATTGCGTAGATTTAGTGTGCCGTAACGGCGAGTTACCTATCTGAAATAAAAACTTTTTGAGCTACTCTATCATTTAAAAAAATGAAATTGCAGCATTATAGGTTTTTTGTTTATTAATTTTTGAAATGGGTCCAATAATTCATGAGCACCCTGTATGATAAAATTTGTGTTTAATTTTTTGGTGCTATCTAATTATATGTTTTCCATCATCAATAAATGCAACCACGACAGAAGAGTAAAATTATTTGTATCCAGGAGGCATAAGTGAACAAAATTTCAAATCTCTAGCAAGTCAATTAACAAACATCAAAATAAATCAAGTTAAATAAAAGTGTTTAGTTAGAATAAAACGGAAATATCTAAAATTTGCTCTAAGCTTTTACGTTTGTACAAGCAATAAGTTTTCATGCTTTACTTTACTAACAACTTTCTTAAACTTTAAAACTTTGTTAATAACTTTATTAAAAACTTTAACTTTACTTTGGATTAATGCTTCTGAATTTTCCAGTTTTTCCAAAGAGTTACATAAAAAACAGTGGCGGATTTTGACATTATGGGGCCACAGGCGCTTGTTTTGCAGCCCCTTCCCTAACCAATGCCATAAATTCGCAGTTGGCATCGAATTAGATTTCGGACCCCCCCCCAGGGTCTTGAGACACGAGGTGAGCGCCTGCAGCGGCCAGACGTGGCGCCAGTGGGAGGAACGGGGGCCAGGAACACTTCTCGGAGATGCTCCCCCGGTCAGGGAAAATTTTCGTACCTGATTCACGCAACGGGTTATTCAACTAGTGGACAAAGATCTGGCGGAAATTTGGACCAATTTCATAACACTTCTCCCCCTGTCGGGCAGATTCTAACGCCACTCCTGCTAGCACCTGTGCGAAAAATCGCCACTGATACGAGATGCATATCTCTGCACACTTCTCAGTTACGAAACGTCACATTGAAGGCGAGGATGCGGTTCCAATTCACTACTGGATCAGCTCAATTTGTGAACTGAGACGGCTGAACACTTTAAGAAGGTGTAATTTCCGATTCGCAGAAAGACTAAAGTAAACATTCCTTCAACGTGACTTGTTTACAAAAGGTGTGGAGGAGATTTCAGATTCAGAAAAAAAGGTATCTTGCACCATCTGTCTGATGCTTGAATATTTAAATCACGTGGTATGTGCGTAGTACATTATGAAGCGGAAAATCTCATTTAGGGATCCTGAAGTCAAAATTTACGGTTGCTACTCGGAATTTCTCTGTTTATTGCGTTCCGTGGATTGAAAGAATCATCTATGAAAACAACAGTAAACGACTTTTACAAAAGGAGAAGGATGAAAGGCCTGAACAGTTGAATCAGTGAAATTAAGGAAATATTTTAGCTTTGATTTTCTTTAGATTACACTTATTTATTTGATCCTACGTTAAGCTATTTTGTATTGTTCATTTTTACTTCTTTACTTTCATTTTACAAAGTTTTTTTTCAATGTGTGTTCTAACGTATAATTGAATTAAATATCCACTTATTAATAATGAATAACTAATAGTCCTATAAACAATAAAACTCGCTTCCAAAAAAGAATTTCTAAAATTTGCTTTTGATTCCAATCCCATTACCATTTATTGATTTTTTTTATCCCTTACCCATTTTTTTTCTTTTCTAATGCGAACTCTTTACAAAAGTCTCTGTTTCTATCGGTATTCAAAAAATTACAATTAAATGTTTACATTTATTAGTGTCTATAAAATCATTAAATGTCTGCTTTTATTAGTATCAACAAAACGACAATTAAATGTCAGCTTTTATGAGTGTCTATAATTATAATTAAATCTATGCTTTATAGTATTACTAAAGTACATTAGAAATTTCATAAATGTCTCAAATGTTTGAAAGGTACAAAACAGGCTGTTGGCTAGAATGCTATTCAACATGTTAAAATGGCGGATAGAAGATGTAGTGGGAAAGGGTTAAATAAATAAAAATTATCATATATACAGGGACAGATAAAGAGACAGTCTACCTATTGGGATTTCAGTCCAAGTAGAAAAAATTCATATATTTAGTGTTATCATATACTAAATTCACCCACAGGTTAGTTGCATTTTTTGAGCTGTCCTACGAGAGACAGACCGATGAGCTAATCAACTTGATGGATATGTGTCAAATCTAGATGACGATCTGCAACTTTCAAATAAATGCATAGGCCAAATTTCACTTGCCCTAGCTCCCTTCTTCTTTGAGTGATTGTGAACCGAACTTTTTGGACGCTTATTCTCCAATAGATGGCGCTAGTTGTTTACGAAGCGTTGCGAAGCGTCAGCCGTAGGAGAGTTTAGATTCCACAATTGTGGAAACGTAAATAATCTTGAAGTCTGTACGTGTTCTAATTTTGCATCAAGATACTGTTTACTAACACAAAATAGTCTATATCTCTTTCTGAGGGAGGTGGAAATTAGATCCTGTTCATTTATATCCTGCATGCATCAGGTATAGATATAGATCTGAATGTTGGAAAAGTATTTTTTAGCTTCCGTATTTAATCGAGTCAGCTGGTTTCAGTTCAAGTAACTTTCCCCAACAGTGATGGTGTTGCAGATACTGTAATTCCTTTAGAAGGTTCCAGAAATTTGATTGAAAAATTATAGTATTGATGTAAAGGTAGCAAGCAAACTTTATCGACCAATTCGCTCTTTTTTTGACGTAGATTTGCGTCTCTCTCCATAGTGGTCTACAATTGTTTGTAGGGGAAAGGAGGAAAATTGCAGCGTTTTCGGACAAAGTTAAAGTTATAGCTCCTAACATAATAACACTTGAGGTTGGTTTTGTACAGTTAACAGACAAAGGAGAGCTAACACTGAAGGTTGCAGAAAGAGGCGTTTTGAACGGAATTTATCGCATGGCTGGGGTACAGTCCACGTGAAGCTACAAATTTAGATTAATATTTGGTAGAACTTTCAGCGACCAGTCATACTTATACCAGCTAAGGACGAATTCATACATCTAATCCTAGCACGACTATTACTCAAAATTGTTGACTTACGTCAATTACGATTGCTAAGAAGTTGTTCAAGGCATTATATCCATGACAAATAACATAAAGGTTGGTTTCTTCATTTAACATGAAAGAGAAATGATGAGATTGCAAAAAAATAATTTTAGAATTTGTAATTACCGTTTAGTCACAGTCGAGGTTGCAAACTTGGTGAAAATCAAGAATTTTTTACATAAGATGAGTCACATTATCACTGAGTAGACTAATAGTCACTATAAACTATAACGTTGTAATCATCGCCGATGAAGCTACTTTGTACAGAGGAAGTCTGGTTGAGTAAAGGTAGTAAAAAATGTCAGCCCTCAAATCTCAGTGAAAAGCATTTCACATGAGGGCTGAGGCTCCCGTCGATTTTTTTTTTAAATTATCATGATCGTGATAGAGGACTTTATTCAAATGGTTTTTGGATTATTGGAGACCAGTTCCTGTTGGTGAGGATTGTCGGCCCGCAGCCGGAAGGTTACATTTGAGGAAGCCACGTTCCCACTGAAGATCCCTTCAGGTATTGTGGTAACCTGTGCGTTCAAATCCTAAGAGGCAATGACTTCTTCCTCTGGCTTAGTGGAAGTTTGGGAGATGACTAATCCCAGCTCAGGTGTCGTCTCTCGTCACCACCCGACCACGGTTTCAAAGGGTGGGTCGTAAAACTGCATAGCCTTTGTGATTTGGTTCAAGGGAAGTTAATATAACTAATTAAATATTAATTCCGATTCTAATGGAGGCATTAAGCTGGAAGATTCCTTGCTAGAAAATCCGCAAGGTCAGATACTTCAATTTCGCAACTCTCTTCACTTTGTATTACGCAAGAAAGTTGTAGTTTAAAGAACTTAGAGTTTAAGATTTAAAAAAATTATCTTAGGGATATTTACATGTATTACTTACTGAATTATGAATTTTTGAAATTGAAAATTAATGCATTAGGATGGAGCATAATGATGTTTTTTAACAGTGGCTGGTCGTGGCTCAGAAACAGGAAAATGTTGCAAGATATTATTTATCAAAAGGATACATTTTAAAAAAGCTACTTTGATCTTTCAGTTTAGGTAAATTTTTGTACTCGTATACAATGGTAATACATAGAGAAGTATTGCATAAATACAATTCAGAATCGGATTTTGCGGATCTCCCGTTTTGAACCTCCCTGGCAAAGAAAACCAATTTGCGGCTATTGTCTGTCTGTCTGTGCTGTGTGTCCAACGCGATAACTCGAAAACTATTTAGGCTACGGGGATGAGAATTTGGGTATGTGATTACTTTAAACATAATTTAGGTTTCCTTTTAAGGACCAAAATCCGTCAATTGGGAGCTAGTCTATTTATGGTCCTTGTATGTAGACCTATAATAAAGAACTGAATAGCTAAAATGGATAAATTTGGTACGAAAGGTTTTATCATGAATCTTAGGTCCGTATAAAGTTTGGGCCTAAATCTCAAAAGAGTCGTTCAATTGACATATTCTAATTTCTTTTAATCCGATTCATCATGCATATACGTATTGGTAGCATCTATTATTGTTGTAAATTTTATGCAACAATGAAATAATATTTTCAACATCAATTGTGTAACAATTTTTTATTATTGTAAATCAAACCGATTATTTTTCAGACAAATCTTTTATTCACGCTTTTTTGTTCATGTTTAGTGTGAAAACTTATAAATTGTTTTCTTAGAGTGTTCAATTCCAAATAGAATTTTCCTTTAAACCATTATAAATTACCCTATTTTATAGCACTGCTTCAATAATATTTCGTGGTTTTGAAAGATAAGTTTGATTCAAGTTTGTTTGCTTTTTTTTATCTTTCTCATTTGCAGAGATATACAAAGAAGAAGAATGATCTCCACTACCGTAATCTCACTTGCAGTATACGAGAGAAAGTTTCAGGTGAGGACCCTCCCCGCTAGTTTAATTCCAAAACCAATATGAAATTTCCTCTTTCTCAAACAAATTAAATAAAAATAACTATATTTACACTAGTTTTACTAGCAGAAAGTTTAAATGAATATTGATGCGACAATTCTTTGCTGAGGGAAAAAAACAAACACAAAAATAAAACTAGAGTTCATGCCACACTTCCTTCCTCTTTTACCCAATTCACTCGAACACTCTAAAAAGCTGATATATCTTCTTTAAAGATATCTAGCCTTGTATCAAGAGAGCAAATAAGTAATCAATTTAGTTGTTTCGCATCGACGCAGCACAAGAACCAGTAACAAACAGGCAAGGAGATGATACCTTTAGCTATAGGATGAGGGAAAAGAAAATAAGTAAAGAACATCTTTTCTTCGTTCAGTTGAAATACCGTTGATGCCGCGGCACCCTATTAGGCATAACCTCTAGAAAGGGAGAAAAGAGGGTTTTCTATTTCTCTCAGATTTTTCTACACAGTGAATGAGTATATTTTTTTTGAGGGGACTATTTGCAGCTCAGACCTGTTTCTACACTTTTGATTCAATTTCTCTCTTAGCTTAAAGATTTTTTATTACTTTCCATTCTGTAAGTCAGTGGAACTCTGAGGAGTAGAAAAGGATAGCGAATATTAAAACAAAGAAACAATTAAAAATTAGGGGATGTGCTGTAGCTGCATCCCCAGGATGGCTCGAACGGCTGTTTTCAATACCCGTCGGCCATTGCGATCTATTTAAGTTACATTTACATCAATGGCTGAAATGATACATCTATGTTTTTTTTCTTTTTGCTTTGTCTATAAGAGTCAATCCAGGTCCAAACTATCAAACTCATTTTTCAGCAAAATGTAACCAACAGTCAATGATTTTATAAAATATCGTCTTTTTTGAATTTTTTATTTTCCTTTGATTTATTTTAGAGATCATGCAAGAATTAGAAAATGATTTTATTTTTAATATTCTCTTAGTCATAATAGTTTTAATTTTAGTAAATAAAGGTTTTAAAATGATTTTATGCCACTTTTTACAATTTCTTTTCCTAAAAATTAAAAAAAACAAAAATCGAAATTTTCATTCTCAAATTAAATTTTCTCAGTTAACCAACAATCTTAGTGCTTTTAAACAGATTACAATAGAAATTTATTAATCTTCTCTTTGAAATTGTTTGGGCGTAATTGGTAAGGAAGTTGTTCTTAGTGCTGCCTATTCCTGATTATGCAGAGTGTCTCTAAATTGGGACACATATCAAATTAATAAAAAAAACTTAATAAGTTCTTCGATTTTTTAAAAATGAGCGCATCTCAAAATGATTTTCAAGATAAAACGCGCCGTTAGAGAATGGTTAATGTCGTAAATTATTCTACTCAAATTTCCATTTTGAGTCATTATCTTCGAAGAATAAAATGAGAGATAAATGAACCGCTTATGCATTTGTGAGGAATTTTACGCTCTTTAATTGTTAATTCATGTAGAATGTGAAGCTGAAATGTTGTTTGAAATATTCAAGAAAAAACTAAAGAAAACCAGAAAACGATGTATCGTCGCTTAGTGTCTCGCTGTGCGAATTTACAGAACACCAGTAAACGCCCGCGTTATACATCGGAAAAAAAACTTTTATTTGCATCTCTCATTTAAAAGACCATTAGTTTATCATTAATAGGGTTTTTTTTTATTAGTTGCAGAAATAGTCCCGACAAGCTCTGACACTTTATATTAACAGCTTTGGAGCCAGTTTCTTTGGTTATAGAGAATTTTTTGCAATTCAATTTTAGAATTCAGATATTCTATGATTTCAATTTGTATAGAATAATACTGAGCCGCATGGTATATCCTCTCAAATTAGATAACATTTTTTACAGAGCTCTTGTTATTTCAAATCAAAGAAGAATAGCAAGCAGCACTCTCTCTCAAAACAGAATATGAAGGACACCTAGAGAAATATTTATTATTTAATATGACCGGTGACTTTTTTCCGTTTATAATAGGTACTTATGTTGCCTTTAACTGTGAAAATCAATTTTGTTTCCTAAAACCTTGAGACTAAGACTAAATTCTAATGCCTGATTTTTGTAATAGGGATGTATATATTATAAATGATTTATTATCATTTTCATCAGTAATAGCGAAGCCTGGTGCTGATAAAAAAAAATAAAAATGAATGGATCATTTTCCAGCGACTGCATCTTTTGTGCGTTGTTCCCGTACTCTTGAGAATATATATTTTATCTCATATGAAGAATTCTATATTTGTATTACTATTTATAAAAGAAAATTCATCTATGTAACATTGTGGTCAAAGGACTTTTTTTCTAAAATAAAGCCCAAATGTTGTCAGTTGGCACAAACTTTTTTAGACTCATAAACTATACATGAAAACAAAATGGTTTTTTATGGTATTTCTCCATTCGAGAATGACGTCAAAAACATTCTAATTGCATTTTTTAAAAGTCAGGGCTTTAAGCAGTTAAATTATTTCAAGCTTTGACTTCATTACGTTATAAATAATCAGAAATTCTGCAATTCGACGAGCACATTGGTGACTATGAAGTAGGGATGGGAAAACATAAGGTTTTAAACACGAAACAGTTCAGGATTTTTTGTCCAGTTAAACTCAGCATTTATTTTCAAATCCAATAAACTCGACAAATTTCAAGCGAAACGAATCAAGCTGATCAAAATACTAGACTCGATTTTGGGTTCAGGTTGATTTGAAATTTTCATCATCTTGTGCCCAAATTGGCCATCCGGTTCCTCATGAGGGGTCATTGAAATGGTCTAAAATAGTCATAGATAAGCTTTTCCATAACTCGATTAGTTTTGCGTCAATAAAAGATGGAACATTTTGTTTTGAAATTTTTTTGTCCAAAAATATTTTAAATATGATTAAATGAAAGAACTAGGAGCACGACGTATAAAATTTGACATGTTATATTTTTTATCTATAGACACAAACAAGCTGAAATACAGTTATATACGTCATTGATTCTATGAATTTATTTTTTTTTCGTCTAGTAATCACTTACCACAATATTTAAAATTTTGTTCACAGTATTTACTTATTGTCGATTAATTGTAATGGTTATTATTTTGCTGTATTGTTAATTACTTATATTGATATTTCTTGATGTATTAATTACTTATTTATATAGTAATTATTCATTATTCTGTTATTGATGTGACTTAATATTGCATATTATGTTTTTTTTCTGACAAAGCGTTGTTCTTTTTTAAAATCGAAAATAGTTCTGGCTCAAATACGGTTATGTGAACGGTTTTAACCAAGATTAAACCAAGGAGGTGAAAAAAAAGGTATAATAGAGGACAGGTTGTTTTACAAAAACCGATCCACAACGTTCTATGAAGGGATTCTGTATTTTCATAGATTTTCTGACCTTCTATTAAACATACATTTAGAGGCAATCAATGCCTCGTGATGGCATTACGTATTGATTCATTACTTCATGCTCATCATTGACTTATTGTATTAATGCCTTATATTTATTTAAGAATTTATCCTACAACGTTGACAAAATTTAAAACGAAGACACCAGAGGTAGAAAAAGCAGTTAGCCAGAAAAGCCATACCCTATATGTAGGATTCGATTGGCGATTTTCCCAGAATTTCTGATCTATTCACAATACATTTTAGAAGACCATTAATGTCACAGTTCTTGACTGTATAAAGTAGATACTTTTTTCTGCAGTTCTTCCAAGTGGTACTCAAATCTATTAAAACTATCAAAACTATTAAAAACAGCGATATAAGACTTAAGTGTAGCGCAGAAAGAACAACTTTTCATATAATTAAATGCATTGAACTAGGTTTTACAGCCATCGGTAAAAAAAATTAAGGAAGACCTTTTCACTGGCATTGAAACAGGTTTTCAGCATCATCTAAATGAACCATAAGTATCTTAATCGAAGAGATGGATGCAAGTCTATTATTTGTTATCCAACAAGATTGTTAGATCGCTCTTTCAAAGCTTTTTCCTGTTCTTTTTTAAGTCGGTGAAGAGAAATTTAGTTGATAGATATTAATAAAAATATTTGCCTTTTATGTATTCAATTTGGTTTTTTTTGAAATAAATTCTTTTAAAGTTGAATGGAAAGTCTTTTTTGAATTACTTGTGTAATGCGTTTCCATTTTAATTTCCCTTCCCCAAATCTTTCTTTCATGATCTTAAAATAATTTTCTGTCTTTTATAACAACAACTCACAAAATTTTAAACCTGTTTTTTGCTACGTACTGGAATTTTTTTTCGATTTTTCTTTTATCTCCATTTTGCAGATATTTAACACCAAAATTTAGTTTCTAGCTCTGAGATAGATCTTGAAGTTTTTTTCTTAATTTAAATAATCATTTTCAATTTCTCTCGTATATGAAAAGAAATGAAAACAAACATGAAAGAAGCACGAAGAATATATCGAAATAAAGAAGAAAAAAGAATGAAAGTATTATAATTATCTAATTCAACTAATTTTAATGAATCTACATATTTAAAATCATTTTTAAATTGTATTTGATGAATCTATCTAGCCTGCGTGTAGACACTTGAAAAGCGCAACCAATATCCGATGGTGAAATCTCATTGATGAAAATTACACTAAAATTACGGTTACTTTATCAAATTTTTGAAATACATTTAGAAAAGTCTACCTCAGTAATATTTTCATGTGCATGTGAAAACGATAACAGAAGCACATAACTTTAATGGACCAAATTTGTAATGTACTTTATCAAATTAAGCATGGACCAAATCTATTTTGAATTTATCTGTCTGTGGGTATCTGCAGTGTGAGTGAAAACTACAACATAAAATACAGGCTAGATGCATGATTTCGTTTGCTTAACGAGCAGCACCACCTACTCAATTTTTTGGGAACTGAAGAAAATGCTCAATTTTCGCAGTAATAACGGATATTTTTTGAGTTAATAATGGTAATGGAAATAAAGACAGTATACTTCATCCATAAGTATACAAGTGGTTGATGGAGACAATGAATGAAATAAGTGATGACTGATTTCAAATCCACAGCCTTCTTCAGTTTTAGTTTAACAATCCGTTTTGAAGCAACACATGAGAGCTATTTTTGGGACGGACAATGGTACAGACCTCGGCCAGATGACGAGGACATTGCAGCTGACACACCCCTCTCTCCAGACTTCCACACCACACCAGCGGGAGGTTGGTTTTGACTCCCGTAGGGATGATTTAACATGAAACAGGCCCAATATAAGAATGATCTTCAGGGAATCAAGGTTTCGAACCTGAACCCTCTGACCGACACTTCCATTATTAGGCGTCAGACTTTGATACACAGTGCTTCAGTTTGGATGGGCTATTTTAAAGTAATATACCAATCATACCATAACTTTATTTTTTAGTTTAGCAGTACATGCTACTTCTGCTTATTGGTGTAAGAGCAAGGGCCAGTAGAGCTCTTCATTTTTCTATGTTTGATCTGATTAAGATAAACTCTAAACACTGGAGTGTGAATTCTCGCTCTCCTTACATTCTTTACATGCAATATTTTATCCTTTCTGAATTTCTAAACACGTCGTATCTAACTTTCTTTAACGACTATGAAATAATTTCTCGATACCTAATTAGTGTACGGCCATACAATCTTCAATCTCTATTACTTATTAATAATAAATAGTATGTGGGTGCAACCATTCTTAGTTACGGAGGCTATATGCGACACTAGCAGAATGCTTCACGAAAACTTCACAAACCCATGTATATTCTGTTATTCGATCATCTTTATAAATCTCATAAATTGAAAAGTTTGAAATTTAAAAAACGTTGCTAATACAAAACCACCTCAGTTTCAAAAGGAAACATTTTTTTTCATTTTGTGCTAAATAAACCATCACCAGTTTGATAAATGGCCGTATTAGGAATACTTAGCTAATAATGTTAGGCAAACTAGAGTTTAAAACTCTTGAGGAGCAACGGAAGGCTTGATTGTTAGCATAACTGGTTTCGGAAATGGACATGACTGATTTAAACATCAACAACTATTTTAAGTCATAGTGTTGTTAAAATATCAAAAAGTAGCAACACAGGGAAAGAATTAAGGTTCAAATTTTATTCTGCTTCACTATCTATATTGTTCCTACCAATAAGTACAGGTACTTTCTTTATTATACTACTTAAGACATAAAGTGCTCTTCTATATTTTTATTTATTTATTTATTGTACTAATTATATGTTATGATTTTTTGGTCTTTTTATTAGGATCATTTAAACAGGTTTATATACGGATCTTCTTACCTTTTCAAATAACAGAGACATGCACAGACAGCGGAAACCGTCAGATTTAAATCACATACTTTACAGCATACATAAAAAGCTCACTAGTCTCATCAGACCCACAAACGAACGTCAAAGAGAAAGAAATGTTTGAAGAATATTTTATAAAGATAAAACTTTGTATTTTATTTTTCTGTAATATTTGGTTTACCAAGAATAAGAATTTTTAACAGATGTAGAAAAGTTGGAATACTTTCATGGAGACAATAGTTGCCTTTATTTTCTACATGAAATGCTTTCAAGGAAATGGAGCTCCCCAGTTGTTTGCTCTGAGACTGATTAGGTTAGTTTTTCCACAATATACTTACTTTTCAAGCTATAGCAGAGTAAAAAAAAAAATTAAGAATGTTTTCTAGGTCTTTTCTTTTTATAGAATGATTCTACATATAAAACACAGATTGGGTTCATTAGAGACGGACCGAAGTGTTCTAAATTAAGAATGAAATAGTAAATAGCAAATAAAGTAGGAAAAGCCTTTCATTCAGAGCAATGTGGATTGGTTTGAGAATTATTACTTTACAAAAGTAGTTTTAACTTTTAAAATTAACGGAAGTTTAGATGCTTTTGATATATTGCAGTTCTAATTCCATAGTTATATCTTAAAAGAGAATACAGATATAACTATTTCTTTGTTAAAAGCATGGTAGAATTATTTTGAAAAGCCTGGCAAGTTTTATTTAGATGTCATCGAGCAATACGTAGCT